>JACEFZ010015242.1:65000-363603 GCA_014155875.1 Cepaea nemoralis
CCACACCGTAAGGTACTACAGACAGTAGATGACAGACAGTGACAGAGATGGACAGATGTAACTACATGACAATGAGAGCTTCAGAGCAACAACTGCGTAGAGCATGCTCGCCAACGCCCGCCAGGAAGACTTGCTACTTAGACAAGAGGATATATTATATCCAGGACATGATGAAAACTAAATATGCAGGAACTGATCGGCACTCATAGAAGTAGAGAACAGAGGAGCCACTCATAGTTTAGTGCCTTGAAGCCGGGTGTGGGCGATCATGCTTCTCCAAAACTTGCCATCTCTTACGGCTTGGATCAATCCATGTGTTGACTTCCTTCCGTGCCATGTTACAAGACTCAAGAATTGTCTCACGTTGTCTTCCCCTATCTCTCTTTCCACAAATCATCCCGGTTGTTACATGTTCCAGTTTGTGTCTTCTCACAAATGATGACTGCTTCTTCCTAATGTCTGTTTCTAGAATGGTCATTTTGGCTCTCCAGTGACTTTTCAGTGAGGAGACACAAGACACGATAAATAATGTACAACTATAGTGATCACATTGGGCTCTATTCTGTCGACATTAAATGACGATTGTGCTTCGCTTTAGGAACAAGTGTACTTCGATGCCCGGCCAACTACGGTCACTGTTATCTACGTCCCAAATTGATCTCGCATCAATACTTAGATTCTCACGCTGATAAATAGCTGAAACTGGAGTATCAGGCGTTTTATATATGGTTCAATGTTGTCGCTTAACTGTTATGTTGTATGGGCTCTGTTTCGTCTGTCAACGAGATAGAGACCTTACAAACGAACCGTTATAATACATTGCATGGGGGAAAGGGTGGGTAGTAAGAATGACAAAAATTGTTGCTGACAGTCACGACATTATATGGATCTGTTCACAAAGACAGGGCCAAGAAAAAAGAGGCACAAACAATGGAACAAGTCAACTGGGAGCAGAAGGAGCGTACGAGAAAATCAATAACAGTTTTGTTAAAGATTAACAAGTAGAAATAGTTAAAATAAATTACTTGATGAAATAATAGAAAGTTATAACGTATTCATTGCAGACTGTTTACATTTTTGTATGTTAATGTTGTTGTTGTTGTTGTTGCTGTTGATGTTGCTGTGGCTGTGGCGGAGGCGGTGGCGCTTGTGGTTGTGGTCGTCGACGTCTTCGCTGTTGTTGTTGTTGTTGTTGTTGTTGTTGTTGTTGTTGTTGTTGTTGTTGTTGTTGTTGTTGTTGTTGTTGTTACTTCCACTGTCTTCAACTAATAGACATGTTGGTCAGTTGTGTGTTCTGTGATCGTCAGTTGTGTGTTCTGTGTTCGTCAGCCGTTATATGTTCTGTGTTCGTCAGCCGTTATATGTTCTGTGTTCGTCAGTTGTTGTGTGTTCTGTGTTTGTCAGTTGCGTGCTTTGTTTTCGTCAGTTGTTGTGTGTTCTGTGTTCTTCATCTGTTCTGTGTTCTGTGTTCCTCAATAGTTGCGTGTATTGTGTTCGTCAGCTATTGTGAATTCTGTGTGTGTTCGTCAGTTGTGTGTTCTGTGTTTGTCAGCTGTTGAGTCTTCTGTGTACGTCAGTGTGTGGTCTGTGTTCCCCAGCTGTAGTGTGTTCTGTGTTCGTCAGCCATTGTGTGTTTTGTGTTCCTCAGCTGTTGTGTGTTCTGTGTTCGTTAGCTGTTTTGTGTTCTGTGTTCTGTGTTCGCCAGCTGCTGTGTGTTCTGTGTTCGTCAGCTGTTGAATGTTCTGTGTTCCTCAGCTGCTGTGTGTTCAGTGTTCCTCGGCTGTTGTGGGTTCTGAGTCCCTCAGCTGTTGAGTGTTCTGTGTTCCTCAGATGCTGTGTGTTCTGTGTTTATCAGCTGTTGTGTGTTCTGTGTTCGTCAGCCGTTATGTGTCCTATGTTCGTCAGTTGTGTGTTCTTTCTTCGTCAGCCGTTGTGTGTTCTATCTTCGTCAGTTGTGTGTTCTGTGTTCGTCAGCTGTTGTGTGTTCTGTGTTTAGTTATGTTGCTTTCCTGGGAGTGAAATGTCTCCAGCATATGTCAGAGCCGGACACTACAGACGTGCTGATGATGTCCGATAGTTAATGATGAATGTGTACAAGTATAGAAAGAGGACACCGGAAGGAGGTGTGACTGAAGACTGTTAAGGTAAGTTATAAGTAATATGGGATGGTTGGAGATCGGAGATATGTAGGTAGGTAGGCGGGCGGGCGGGCGGGCGGGAGGGTGGACGGACGGACAGAGAGAATGAGAGACGGAGAGAGAGAGGGACAGACAGACAGACAGACAGACAGACAGACAGACAGACAGACAGACAGACAGACAGACAGACAGATGCATGAATGGCACCCGTTTACACATCATTCACCCAATCAGTTATATATGGTGATAGTGCCATATTTGTATAAGTCAATTAACACTCGACTGGTGATGTTGTCGAATTTTAACAAACGAGCAGCTCAAGTCCTTTACATAAACAATTCCCTTCTCAATAGGGGATTCGAACATTCGAGCATAAGGTGGGCAGTCAAGCTTCTTCTTATCCACTGTTCTATCGCAGCTTCCCTATGTAAGTATCGCCAAGCCATGCAGGCTGGCGAGAGTCATCATATTTCTCCATATCTTGTGGTCACCATTAGCGAGTATCAATTCGTTTGGTGGCACCTGTATTATTTTTTTTTCCATATCCTATTTACAGAACATCGCTGTCAACACCAGCATTTTACTGCTGTTGTTGATGTCTTGGCAAGTTTTACGTTCAGTGGTTTGCCATTGTTTTTTGATCGACATCCATCATGTTCCATGCGGTAAGCGTGGGCGGTCGTGATTCGTTATTTCACTCGATAACCAGAGTCGTGGATTAGCTCAGTGTTCTTGTCTCGACCATGCCAGGTGGTCAAGCCATCCAGGTATTTACTTCTCGGTCTTCCCCTTGCTCTCTTCCCCTCGTTCTTGCCAGTTGTCACCAAGTTCTCTAATTTATTTCTTCTCATAACATGTCCAAAACAATTTGACTGTCTACGTCTAATTTCTCTAATCAATTTACAATTTTCATCTGTTTTTTGTAGGACTTGGTCGTTGGTTTTTCTGTCTGTCCATAGCATTCTTTTAATTCTCCTCAGAAACCACATTTCCACAGCCATCAGATGTTTTTCAGCTTGATTGCTCATTGTCCACGCTTCACATCCATACAAAAATACAAGGCCTATGTAGCACCTCAACACTCTTTTTCTCGTAACAATTGACATCTTTTTATTGGTCAGTATATTTTTCATCTTGCAAAAGGCTACCTTCGCAGTGGCGATTCTTGTTCTAATCTCTTCAAGGCATCTCCCTTCAGATGTTATGACTATTACGAGATAATTGTACCGATTCACTTTAAGAATATTCCCATTTACCTGTATATTACATTGTGGTATTTTGTTCTTCCTAGTTACGATCATAATCTGTGTCTTCTTACAATTTGATTCTAAGCCTAGTTGTTCACTTTGCGCAACAACCGCATCTACTAAATGTTGGAGATCCTTCTCAATGTCTACAATCAATACTGTATCATCTGCATATCTAATGTTATTGATGTTTCTTCACGAATGATAATTCCTTTAGTATCTTGATACATTTCTGAAAATATTTTCACTATACAGGTGCCGTCTCCGTGGCCTAAAAGCTTGCGAACGAGATTCGTGAGCCGACTACCACGCGTTCGAAGCAAGGCGGCGACCAATTTGGCAGCAGGTCGTGTCGCGCTGGGGCCTTAACGTATTGGTATGATATGCATGCATGACACCTTTCATTGTCCTTGAGTTGAGTCAATAACCCACATCACAGTACTGGGGACATTATTATAAGTATACCGTCTTCATCTACAACAGCCAGCGAAGAGTCCCAATACTAATGGTGCCAGTAGCAGTATGATTATGTGTCCGTCTGGCCTTTCCTCGGTCGGTGTCCTTTTAAAAGGTTGTCAGTACATGTTCTAGCAGTCTTCCATTGTCTCTCTTTCCACAAATCTTTTCTTTGCATTTTGTTCCAGTTTTTTTTTTTTCTTACGATGTGCTCAACAATTTTCGACTGATACTTTATGATGTTTGTAATAATTTGCCATTGTGCTTTTGACTGGCCAAGGAAATTTCATTCTGTAAAACTATATAAAATGAAGCAAATATTTGGAGCTCCTGCGCGCGCGCGCGAGAGAGAGAGAGAGAGAGAGAGAGAGAGAGAGAGAGAGGAGAGAGAGAGAGAGAGAGAGAGAGAGAGAGAGAGAGAGAGAGAGAGAGAGAGAGAGAGAGAGAGAGAGAGAAATAACAAGCATAGACACAGCTGACATTCCTAACGATGAACTCAATCCAGGCGAACATGTATAACATAAATGAATAAGTGAACATAAATAATAATGATAATAAAGTGATAATGTTGATACTGAAATATTGTTACCAAAATATGTGATCATCATCATCATAAAGTGCCCTGCCAGCTGGCGTAGGCGTTCATGGCTCTTCACAGATCTCGGTCTTTCGTGTTCTGTATCAACTCTCCTGATGATATTCCTCCATGCCACCGTCTTAATCCATCCAGCATTGTTTCTCTTGGTCTGCCTCTGTCTCTCTTCCCCCGATCTTTCCAGTTGTCACGATGTTCTCAAATGTCTCTCTTCTCATCACATGACGAAATAAAGCTTTTTGTCACTATCTTATGGTTGTATATAGTGTTCTAGTTTCATTAACCTCATTCAGGCAATCGTTGTTAGTTGCTCTGGCAGTCCAAGGAATTCTCAACATTCGTCTCAAAAACCACATTTCTGTTGCTTCTAAGTTCTTCCTAATTTGATCATTTACATTCCAAGATTCACTGCCATACAGCAAAACTGGTTCTATATAGCATATCAGCACTCCCTTTCTTACATTCATTGATAGTGACTTATTGCATAAGATACCCTTCATTTTCTGAAATGCGGCTTTTGCCTGCCCTATTCTGCTCTTAATCGCTGTTGTACATCTTCCATCTGATGTTATAATTCCCCCAGGTATTTAAATGTATCCACTTGATTAATAATTTTCCTTTCTATGTCCATGTCACATTTTGGTGTCATCTTTTCTTTGATATCACTATTGTTACTGTTTTCTTGATATTAAAGAAGAGTCCTTTCTGTGTACTCTCTGTTACTACAGTGACGGTGGGCAGAGGATCTCTCAGTAGAGACAATGGCTACGGTCATCCGATCAGTATGGTCACTGCCAGGAAGGAAGAATGGTAGACTTCCCTCCTTATTGATTCCCGGGCAGAGGAGGCTCGTCAGCCTTGGTTGGTATCTCTTCTAAGAGAGGTAACTCTAAATCTCAAACCTCCGCTGCCTTGTGGGTATACCCATATGGGAAAGGCTTCGGGAGTAAACCCTGAGGACAAATCCGGAGATGGAGTCCCTAAGGCAGTTCCATGTTGTAAACAACATAGTTCTGGCAACTCCTGCGACGGCACCGATGCCAAGTTGCATTGGCTACTGCCTTTCCCTTGGTCAACATCGGCGACGTGGAGAGGGGGAACCTGCTACTGGCAACAGCTGGTTGTCCGATTTCCATTGCCCAGGCTTGTGCCCTTCAGCACCGCGTAAAACGGTGACACAACACGGGAAGCAGCATTTGCCGGTTATAAGTCTTAATGCTCGATTGGCGTAGAGCAAGGCGCCAGGGGCTACTTCCGACGGTGGGAGAGATCATCGTATCTCACTAGACAGCTACCGCCCGCCTAAGCTGGGCAGCCCTCAGTCAATAAGGTGTTGTCTCGCCACGGTTCATCTGCTCCTGAGGGTGTGTGGAGCTTCGGGGGAAATCCTGACACATGGACCACAATCTATACACCTAGCAACAAGAAAAAAACAAAACAACCAGCTTTAAGGCTGGGAACATGGAACGTAAGAACCATGACCCCTGGCATCTCAGACTATCTAAACGAGATTGTGGATGCCCGCAAAACTGCAGTGATAAACAACGAACTACTAAGACTGGGGATAGACATTGTCGCCCTGCAAGAGACCAGACTCCAAGAGTCTGGAAGCATCAAGGAGAGGGACTTCACTTTCTACTGGCATGGCAAGCCGTGCGGAGAGACAAGGGAGCATGGAGTTGGCTTCGCTATCAGAAACAAGCTGCTCAATTCCATCATACCACCAAGTGATGGCACTGAAAGAATATTGAAGCTCCAACTCCAGACAAAGGCAAGCCCAGTTAGTATTATAAGCGTTTACGCCCCAACACTAACTGCAGCATCAGAATCTAAAGACAAGTTCTATGACGACCTTAGCAAAGAAGTCAGTGAAACACCAGAAAAACAACATCTTTTTATCCTGGGGGATTTCAATGCCAGGGTTGGCTCCGACCACGAATCTTGGCCTTCATGTCTAGGACAGTTTGGCGTTGGGAAGATCAATGACAATGGACAACGTCTCTTGGAATTCTGCAGCCACCATAATCTGTGCGTGACCAACACCTTCTTTGACACGAAACCTCAACACAAGGTGTCATGGAGGCACCCCAGATCAAAGAACTGGCACCAACTCGACCTGCTGCTCACTAAACGCAGCAACCTCCGCAATGTACGGCTGACTCGCAGCTATCATAGTGCTGACTGCGACATCAACCATTCACTCGTCTCCAGCAAGGTGAAGATAAAGCCCAAGAGAATCTACAGAAGCCGATCAGAAGGAAGACCACGCATTGACACCAGTGGCACCCAAAATAAAGAGAAGGTCAACAAATTCATACAGGCTCTAGCGGATACTCTGCCTGGCCCCACAGACGGAAACTCCACCGAGAGATGGAGTCATTTTCGCGACACCATCTACAACACAGCACTATCAACATTTGGCAAGAAGCAAACTAAGTCAACCGACTGGTTTGAAGCACACTCCGAAGAGATGCTCCCAGTCCTGGAGATAAAGAGACATGCATTCTCAATGTATAAAACATCACCTTCAGAGAAAACACTGCAGGCATTGCGACCGGCCAGAAATAGAGTACAACAGATGGCAAGAAGATGTGCGAACAGGTACTGGCTACAGCTCTCTGCTCAAATTCAAACTTGTGCAGACACTGGAAATATAAGAGGAATGTACGAGGGCATCAAGCAAGCTGTCGGTCCATCAAAAAATAAGATGGCCCCTTTACGATCAACTGAGGGGGTAATCATAAAAGATCGAGCGAAACAAATGGATCGCTGGGTAGAACATTACTCAGGCTATACTCAGTGGATAACACTGTCAGCGAAGAAGCTCTGGAAGCCATCGATCAACAGTCCGCCATGCATGCCTTGGATAACGAACCTTGCCTCACAGAAATCAGCGAAGCACTAGACTCTCTCAAATCCGGCAAGGCACCTGGAAAAGATAGTATTTCACCTGAAATTTTAAAATGTAGCAAAGAAACAATCATCCCAGAACTGTATGCAATACTACAGCTCTACTGGAGAGAAAAATCAATACCACAAGATATGAAAGATGCAAACATCGTTACCCTTTATAAAAACAAAGGCGACAGAAGCGACTGCAACAACTATCGCGGCATTTCCCTTCTCAGCATTACAGGCAAGATTTTTGCCAGAGTAATACTTAAAAGATTACACATTCTTGCTTAAAGAATCTACACTGAATCGCAGTGCGGATTTAGACCCAACAGGTCCACCATCGATATGATTTTCTCACTCCGGCAGCTCCAAGAGAAGTGCAGAGAACAGAGGAAGCCATTATATATTGCCTTCATCGACCTCACAAAGGCATTTGACCTCCTGAGCAGAAGCGGCCTTTTTAAGGTCCTTGAAAAGGTTGGATGTCCACCCACCCTTCTTAGTCTCGTGAAATCATTCCACGAGAACATGCAGGGGACCATTTTATTTGACGGCTCAACATCCCAGTCATTCAGCATCAGCAGCGAAGTAAAGCAAAGCTGCGTGCTTGCTCCTACACTCTTTGGTATCTTCTTCGCTGTTCTCTTAAGGCAAGCATTTGGGACTGCCACTGAAGGCATATACCTCCACACAAGATCTGATGGCAAACTTTTTAACCCATCAAGGCTCAAGGCAAAGACCAAACTAAGATCAAGATGCGTAAGAGAACTACTTTTTGCAGATGATGCAGCACTGATTACTCATACAGCAGAAGATCTCCATGGTGGGGAGCATCTCATTTAATTCATTTAGGTAGTCATATAAGCTCCCGTTCCCGTTCCCGACTGTCTGTCTGTCTGTCTGTCTGTCTGTCTGTCTGTCTGTCTGTCTGTCTGACCCGGCCAGGCTTCGCCCAGCCCCTGATGGGGAGCATCTCATTTAATTCATATAAGTAGTCATATAAGTTCCCGTTCCCGATTGTCTGTCTGTCTGTCTGTCTGTCTGACGACCCGGCCCTGCTGTCTATCTATCTATCTATCTATCTATCTATCTATCTATCTATCTATCTATCTATCTATCTATCTATCTATCTATCTATCTATCCATCTATCTATCTATCTATCTATCTATCTATCTATATATCTATCTATCTATCTACATGTCTGTCTATCTATCTATCTATCTATCTATCTATCTATCTATCTATCTATCTATCTATCTATCTGTCTGTCTGTCTGTCTGTCTGTCTGTCTGCCTGTCTGCCCGTCTGCCCGTCCGTCTCTGCCTCCGTCTATCCCACCCTCTCTATCTATCGGGTCAGATCTATCTATCTATCTATCTGTCTATATATATATATATATATATATATCTATCTATCTATCTATCTATAGCCAGGGGACTAAACCTAAGATATAGCAATGCTACTAAAAGTTATGTCCCTTTATATATTTTTTCTTATGTTAAGTCATGTAATTTAATTATTAAATTTTAGTACGTAAATAACTGATTCTACACTAAAAAAATATGACAGTTGGTTGCATAGGAATGAAAAGAAGACGTGTAGAAAATTTCATCTCAATCGGATGGACCGTTATCGAACGCATCCAATACATCCCCACCCACCCACCCACCCACATACATACATTCTGTTTTATATATATATATATATATATATATATATATATATATATATATATATATATATATATATATATATATATATATATATATATATATATATATATATATATACTAGCTGACCCGGCCCGGCTTAGCCCAGAGCCTGGTGGGGAGCATCTCATTTAATTCATATAAGTAGTCATATAAGTTCTCGTTCCCGTTACCGACTATCTGTCTGTCTGTCTGTCTGTCTGTCTGTCTGTCTGTCTGTCTATCTGTCTGTCTGTCTGTCTGACCCGGCCCGGCTTCGCCCAGACCCTGATGGGGAGCATCTCATTTAATTCATATAAGTAGTCATATAAGTTCTCGTTCCCGTTACCGACTATCTGTCTGTCTGTCTGTCTGTCTGTCTATCTATCTGTCTGTCTGTCTGTCTGTCTGTCTGACCCGGCCCGGCTTCGCCCAGACCCTGATGGGGAGCATCTCATTTAATTCATATAAGTAGTCATATAAGTTCTCGTTCCCGTTACCGACTTTCTGTCTGTCTGTCTGTCTGTCTATCTGTCTGTCTGTCTGTCCCGGCCCGACTTCGCCCAGACCCTGGTGGGGAGCATCTCATTTAATTCATATAAGTAGTCATATAAGTTCCCGTTCCCGACTATCTATCTGTCTGTCTGTCTGACCCGGCCCGGCATCGCCCAACTCCTGGTGGGGAGCATCTCATTTAATTCATATAAGTAGTCATATAAGATCCCGTTCCCGACTATCTGTCTGTCTTTCTGTCTTGGGTAAATGGAGGAGGGAGGAGGAAGAGGGAGGTGGAGGAGGGAAGAGGAGGGAGGAGGAGGGAGGAGGAGGAGTAGGGAGGAATAGGAGGGAGGAGGAGGGATTAGGAGGAGGAGGGAGTAGTAGGGTGGAGGAGGAGGGAGGAGGAAGAGGGAGGAGGAGGGAGAAGGAGGGAGGAGGAGAACGCAGGAGGAGGGAGGAGGAGGAGAGGGAGGAAGAGGGAGAGGGAGGAGGAGGGAGGAGGAGGAAAGAGTAGGAGAAGGGAGGAGGCGGAGGGAGAAGGAAGAGGGAGGAAGAAAGAGGAGGAAGAGGGAGAAGGAGGAGGGAGAAGGAGGAGGGAGGAGAAGGAAGGGGAGGAGGAGGGAAGAGGAGGAGGGGGATGAGGAGGAGGGAGGAGGAGGAAGAGGGAGGAGGAGGAAGAGGGAGGAGGAGGAAGAGGGAGTAGGAGGAATGTGAAGTTAGGAGGAGGAAGGAGGGAAGAAGTATAGGGAAGAGGAGGAGGGAGGATGAGAGAGGAGGAGGATAGAAGAGGAGGAGGGAGAAGAAGGGATGAGGAGGAGGGAGGAGTAGGAAGAGGGAGGAGGAGGAATGTGAAGGGAGGAGGAGGGAGGAGGGAGGATGTAGAGGGAGGAGGAGGAGAAGGGAGGAGGAGGGATGAGGAGGAAAGGGAGGAGGAGGAAGGAGGAGGGGGAGGAGGGAGGAAGAGGCGGGAGGAAGAAGGAAAAGGAGGAGGAAGAGGGAAGAGGAGGATGGAGGAGGAAGAGGAGGGAGAGGGAGGAGGAGAAGGGAGGAGGAGGGCGAAGGAGGAGGGCGAGGAGGTAGGAGGAGGGAGGAGGAGGAAGAGGGAGGAGGAGGGAGGAGGAAGAGAGTGGAGAAGGGAGGAGGAGGAGGGAGGAAGAGATAGGCGGAGAGAGGAGGAGGAGTAGGGAGGAATAGGAGGGAGAAGGAGGGAGGAGGAGGGATTAAGAGGAGAAGGGGGAAAGAGGAGAAGGAGGAGGAGGGAGGAGGAGGGAGAAGGAGGAGGAACAGGGAGGAGGAGGGAGGAGGAGGAGGGAGAAGGAGGGAGGAGGAGAGAGGAGGAGGGTGAAGGAGGAGGAAGTGGAAGGAGGAAGAGGGAGGAGGGGGAGGAGGAGGGAGAGTGAGGAGGGGGAGGAGGACGAGGGAGGAGGGAGGAGGAGGAGGAGGGAGGAGGAGAACGCAGGAGGAGGAGGGAGAGGAGGAGGAGGGAGGAGGTAGAAGGAGGAAAAGGGAGGAGGGAGGAGGAGAGAGGAGGAGGAGGGAGGAGGAGGAGAAGGGAAGAGGAGGGATGAGGAGAAAGGAGGAGGAGAGGGAGGAGGATGGAGAAGGGAGGGGAGGAAGGAGGAGGAGGGAGAAGGAGGAGGAGGGAGAAGGAGGAGGAGGGAAGAGGAAGAGGAGGGAAGAGGAAGAGGGAGGAAGGAGGAGGAGGGATTAGGAGGAGGATGGAGGTAGGTGGAGGAGGGAGAGGGAGGAGGGGGGGGGAGAGGAAGACGGTAGGAGGAGGAGTGGAGAGGAGGAGGTAGAGGGACGAGGAGGGAGAAAAAGGGAGGAGGGAATAGGAGAGAGGAGGAGGGAGGAGGTAGGAGGAGGAGGAGGGAGGAGGAGGGAGGAGAAGGGAGGAGGAGGAAGGAGGAGGAAGAAGGAGGAGGAGGAAGAGGGATAAGGAGGATGGAGGAGGAAGAGGAGGGAGAGGGAGGAGGGAGAGGAAGAGGGAGGAGGAGGAAGAGGAAGGAGGAAGAGGGAGGAGGAGGATGGAGGAGGGAGAGGGAGGAGGGGGCGGGGAAGAGGAAGAGGGTAGGAGGAGGAGGGGAGAGGAGGAGAAGAAGGGAGAAGGAGGGAGGAGGAGGAGGGGAAGGAGGGAGGAGGAGGGGAGGAGGGAGGAAGCGGAGGAAGAAGAAGGAAGGAGGAGGAGGAAGGAGGGAGATGAAGGAGGGAGGAGGAGGGAGAATGAGGAGGGGAGGAAGGAAAGGGAGGTGGAAGAGGAGGGAGGAGGAGGAGGGTGGAGGAAGGAGGTAGGGGGAGGAGGAGGTAGAGAGAGGAGGAGGAAGGAAAGGGAGGAGGAAGAGGAGGAGAAAGGAGGAGGAGGAGGGTGGAGGGAGGAGGAGGAGGTAGAGGAAGGAGGAGGAGGGAGGAGGTAGGAGGAGGAGGAAGAGGGAAGAGGGAGAAGAAGGGAGAAGGAGGAGGATGGAGGAGGGAGGATGCTGAGGGAGAAGGAGGCAGGAGGTGGAGGAGGGAGGCAGGAGGAGGAGGGAGGAGGAGGGATGAGGAGTGAGAGGGAGGAGGAGGGAAGAGGAGGGAGGAGGGGGGATTAGGCGGAGGGAGTAGGAGGGAGGAGGATGGAGGAGGAGGGGAGAGGAAGAGGGAGAAGGAAGAGGGAGAAGGAGGGGAGGGGGAGGGGGGAGGAGGTAGAGGGAGGAGGAAAAGGAGGAGGGTGGAGGGAGGAGGTAGAGGGAGGAGGAGGGAGGAGGAGGGGAGGAGGTAGAGGAGGAGGGAGAAGAGAGGAGGAGGGAGTTCGCCATTCCAAATTCATACTCGTCTAGGTGTAGTCACGTCATTTTCTTCCCTTTCCCTAGCGTTTTGGTTCTGGGATTCTTTTATCATCATCATCATATATTTACGCACGTATTTTGGGAGGGGGAGGAGGGAGGAGGAGGAAGAAGAAAAAAATAATACGACAGTTGGCAGCGCTGGAATGAATGAAAGCCGTGTAGAAAATTTCATCTCAATCGGATGGGCCGTTCGCGAACGTATAAAGGACATACAGACATACAGACATACATATCCACACACATCCTAATTTATATATAAGATACTAGCTGACCCGGCCTGGCTTCGCCCAGTCCCTGGTGGGGAGCATCTCATTTAATTCATATAAGTAGTCATATAAGTTCCCGTTCCCGTTACCGACTGTCTGTCTCTCTGTCTGTCTGCCTGTCTGTCTGCCTGTCTGTCTGTCTGTCTGTCTGTCTGACTCGGCCCGGCATCGCCCAGTCCTTGGTGGGGAGCATCTAATTTAATTCAGATAAGTAGTCATATAAGTTCCCGTTCCCGTTACCGACTGTCTGTCTGTCTGTCTGTCTGTCTGTCTGTCTGTCTGTCTGACCCGGCCCGGCATCGCCCAGTCCTTGGTGGGGAGCATCTAATTTAATTCAGATAAGTAGTCATATAAGTTCCCGTTCCCGTTACCGACTGTCTGTCTGTCTGCCTGTCTGTCTGTCTGTCTGTCTGTCCCTCTCTGTCTGTCTGTCTGCCTGTCTGTCTGTCTGTCTGTTTGTCTGACCCGGCCCGGCTTCGCCCAGCTCCTGGTGGGGAGCATCTCATTTAATTCATATAAGTTCCCGTTCCCGTCTATCTGTCTGTCTGTCTGTCTGTCTGTCTGTCTGTCTGTCTGTCCCTCCCTCTCTGTCTGTCTGTCTGTCTGCCTGTCTGTCTAATCATTTATTGGTAGCGGTTAGAACAACCTTAGATAAACGAAGACCAACTTACAAAAAGCATTAGAAAGAGCACTTGAAAGATCTTTACATATTCCCCCAACAATTAACTTGGGTAAATGGAGCAGCGGCAGCAGCAGAAGAAGAAGAAAAAGGAGGAGTAGGAGGAAGAAGGAGGAAGAGGGTGGAGGAGGGAGGAGGAGGAGGGAGGAAGAGATAGACGGAGAGAGGAGGAGGAGGGAGGAGTAGGGAGGAATAGGAGGGAGGAGGAGGGAGGAGGAGGAGAGAGTAGGAGGAGGGAGGAGGCGGAGGGAGCAGGAAGAGGGAGGAAGATGGAGGAGGGAGGAGAAGGAGGAGGGAGGAGGAAGAGGGAGGAGGAGGGAGAAGGAGGGAGGAGGAGAACGCAGGAGGAGGAGGAGAGGGAGGAGGAGGGAAAGGGAGGAGGAGGGAGGAGGAGGAGAGAGTGGGAGGATGGAGGAGGCGGAGGGAGAAGGAAGAGGGAGGAAGAAGGAGGAGGAAGAGGGAGAAGGAGGAGGGAGGAGAAGGAGGGAAGAGGATGAGGGGGAGGAGGAGGAAGAGGGAGGAGGAGGAATGTGAAGGGAGGAGGAGAGAGGAGGTAGAGGGAGGAGGAGGGAGGAGGAGAGAGGAGGAGGAGAGAAGAGGAGGGAGGAGGAGGAGGGATGAGGAGGAGGGAGGAGGAGGAAGAGGGAGGAAGAGGGAGGACGAAGAGGGAGAAGGAGGAGGGAGGAGAATGAGGGAAGAGGAGGAGGAGGGAGGAGGAGAATTGAGGAGGAGGGATGAGGAGGAGAGGGAGGAAGAGGGAGGAGGAGGAGGGGGAGGAGGAGGGAGGAAGAAGGAGGAGGGAGGAGGAGGGATGAGGGGGAGGAGGGAGGGGTAGGAGGGGGAGGAGGAGAAGGGAGGAGAAGGGAGGAGGAAAGCGAAGGAGGAAGGAAGAGGAGGGCGAGGAGGTAGGAGGAGGGAGGAGGAGGAGGAAGAGGGAGGAGGAGGGAGGAGGAAGAGAGTAGAGGAGGAAGGAGGAGGGAGGAAGAGATAGGCGGAGAGAGGAGGAGGAGGGAGGAGTAGGAGTAAGGAGGAATAGGAGGGAGGAGGAGGACGGAGGAGGGATTAAGAGAAGGAGGGGGGAAAGGGGAGAAGGAGGAGGGAAGGAGGAGGGAGGAGGTAGGAGGAAGAGGGATGAGGAGGGAGGAGGAAATAGAGAGAGAGGAGGAGGGAGGAGGAGGAGGAGGGAGGAGGAGGGAGGAGGGTGCAGGAGGAGGAGGAGGGAGGAAGGTGAAGGAGGAAGAGGGAGGAGGGGAGGGGGAGGAGGAGGGTGGAGGGAGAGGAGGAGGAGGGAGGAGGAGGAGAGAGGAGGAGGAGGGAGGAGGTGGAGGGAGAAGGAGGAGGGAGGAAGAGGTAGAAGGAGGAGGAGAAGGAGGAGGGGGAGGAGGTGGAGGAGGAGGAATGATAAGGAGGGAGGAGGAGGAAGAGGGATGGTGAGGACGGAGGAGGAAGGAGGAGGAGGGAGGAGGAGGGAGGAGGTAGATTAGAGGGAGGAAAAAGGAGGAGGGAGGAGGAGAGAGGAGGAGGAGGAGGAAGGGAGTAGGAGGGATGAGGAGAAGGGAGGAGGAGAGGGAGGAGGAGGAGAAGGGAAGGGAGAAGGAGGAGGGGAGAGGGAGGAGGGGGAGGAGGTAGATGGAGGAGGAAGAGGAGGAGGGTGGAGGGAGGAGTAGAGGGTATGAGGAGGGGAGGAGGTAGACGGGAGGAGGAAGGAGGAGGCGGAGGGAGTAGGAGGGAGGAGGAGGGGAGAGGAAGAGGGAGAAGGAAGAGGGAGAAGGAGGAGGGAGAGGGAGGAGGGGGAGGAGGTAGAGGGAGGAGGAAGAGGAGGAGGGTGGAGGGAGGAGGTAGAGGGAGGAGGAGGGGAGGAGGTAGAATCAGTAGGAGAAGAGAGGAGGAGGGTAGTTCGCCATTCCGAATTCATACTCGTCTAGGTTCTGTGATTTCGGTCCTTCCATTGATTGTTCTTCCCTTCTACACGACTGTAGATAACTTCCTTACACATAAAAAGATGAATTGTTATTGATATTGCCGTGGCATGGAGGCATATATATCAGCAGCAGAGTTTGAACGCCTACGCAGCCGGCACGGCACTTGATGATGATGATGATTGCCGTGTGACGATTCTGTGTAGTCACGTCATTTTCTTCCCTTTCCCTAGCGTTTTTGGTTCGGGGATTCTTTCATCATCATCATCATATATTTACGTACGTATTTTGGGAATGGGAGGAGGGAGGAGGAGGAAGAAGAAAAAGAAATACGACAGTTGGCAGCGCTGGAATGAAAGGAAGGCGTGTAGAAAATTTCTGTCTGTCTGTCTGTCTGTCTGACTCGGCCCGGCATCGCCCAGTCCTTGGTGGGGAGCATCTAATTTAATTCAGATAAGTAGTCATATAAGTTCCCGTTCCCGTTACCGACTGTCTGTCTGTCTGTCTGTCTGTCTGTCTGTCTGTCTGTCTGACCCGGCCCGGCATCGCCCAGTCCTTGGTTGGGAGCATCTAATTTAATTCAGATAAGTAGTCATATAAGTTCCCGTTCCCGTTACCGACTGTCTGTCTGTCTGCCTGTCTGTCTGTCTGTCTGTCTGTCCCTCTCTGTCTGTCTGTCTGCCTGTCTGTCTGTCTGTCTGTTTGTCTGACCCGGCCCGGCTTCGCCCAGCTCCTGGTGGGGAGCATCTCATTTAATTCATATAAGTTCCCGTTCCCGTCTATCTGTCTGTCTGTCTGTCTGTCTGTCTGTCTGTCTGTCTGTCTGTCCCTCCCTCTCTGTCTGTCTGTCTGTCTGCCTGTCTGTCTAATCATTTATTGGTAGCGGTTAGAACAACCTTAGATAAACGAAGACCAACTTACAAAAAGCATTAGAAAGAGCACTTGAAAGATCTTTACATATTCCCCCAACAATTAACTTGGGTAAATGGAGCAGCGGCAGCAGCAGAAGAAGAAGAAAAAGGAGGAGTAGGAGGAAGAAGGAGGAAGAGGGTGGAGGAGGGAGGAGGAGGAGGGAGGAAGAGATAGACGGAGAGAGGAGGAGGAGGGAGGAGTAGGGAGGAATAGGAGGGAGGAGGAGGGAGGAGGAGGAGAGAGTAGGAGGAGGGAGGAGGCGGAGGGAGGCAGGAAGAGGGAGGAAGATGGAGGAGTGAGGAGAAGGAGGAGGGAGGAGGAAGAGGGAGGAGGAGGGAGAAGGAGGGAGGAGGAGAACGCCAGGAGGAGGAGGAGAGGGAGGAGGAGGGAAAGGGAGGAGGAGGGAGGAGGAGGAGAGAGGTGGGAGGATGGAGGAGGCGGAGGGAGAAGGAAGAGGGAGGAAGAAGGAGGAGGACGAGGGAGAAGGAGGAGGGAGGAGAAGGAGGGAAGAGGATGAGGGGGAGGAGGAGGAAGAGGGAGGAGGAGGAATGTGAAGGGAGGAGGAGTAGAGAGGAGGTAGAGGGAGGAGGAGGGAGGAGGAGAGAGGAGGAGGAGAGAAGAGGAGGGAGGAGGAGGAGGGATGAGGAGGAGGGAGGAGGAGGAAAGAGGGAGGAAGAGGGAGGACGAAGAGGAGAAGGAGGAGGGAGGAGAATGAGGGAAGAGGAGGAGGAGGGAGGAGGAGAATTGAGGAGGAGGGATGAGGAGGAGAGGGAGGAAGAGGGAGGAGGAGGGGAGGAGGAGGGAGGAAGAAGGAGGAGGGAGGAGGAGGATGAGGGGAGGAGGGAGGGGAGGGGTAGGAGGGGAGGAGGAGAAGGGAGGAGAAGGGCGGAGGAAGCGAAGGAGGAAGGAAGAGGAGGGCGAGGAGGTAGGAGGAGGGAGGAGGAGGAGGAAGAGGGAGGAGGAGGGAGGAGGAAGAGAGTAGAGGAGGGAAGGAGGAGGGAGGAAGAGATAGGCGGAGAGAGGAGGAGGAGGGAGGAGTAGGAGTAAGGAGGAATAGGAGGGAGGAGGAGGGAGGAGGAGGGATTAAGAGAAGGAGGGGGGAAAGGGGAGAAGGAGGAGGGAGGAGGAGGGAGGAGGAGGAGGAAGAGGGATGAGGAGGGAGGAGGAAATAGGAGAGAGGAGGAGGGAGGAGGAGGAGGAGGGAGGAGGAGGGAGGAGGGTGAAGGAGGAGGAGGAGGGAGGAAGGTGAAGGAGGAAGAGGGAGGAGGGGAGGGGGAGGAGGAGGAGGTGGAGGGAGAGGGAGGAGGAGGGAGGAGGAGGAGAGAGGAGGAGGAGGGAGGAGGTGGAGGGAGAAGGAGGAGGGAGGAAGAGGTAGAAGGAGGAGGGAGAAGGAGGAGGGGGAGGAGGTGGAGGAGGAGGAATGATAAGGAGGGAGGAGGAGGAAGAGGGATGTGGAGGAAGGAGGAGGAGGAAGGAGGAGGAGGGAGGAGGAGGGAGGAGGTAGAGGGAGGAAAAGGGAGGAGGGAGGAGGAGAGAGGAGGAGGAGGAGAAGGGAGTAGGAGGGATGAGGAGAAGGGAGGAGGAGAGGGAGGAGGAGGGAGAAGGGAAGGGGAGAAGGAGGAGGGAGAGGGAGGAGGGGGAGGAGGTAGAGGGAGGAGGAAGAGGAGGAGGGTGGAGGGAGGAGGTAGAGGGATGAGGAGGGAGGAGGTAGACGGAGGAGGAAGGAGGAGGCGGAGGGAGTAGGAGGGAGGAGGAGGGGAGAGGAAGAGGGAGAAGGAAGAGGGAGAAGGAGGAGGGAGAGGGAGGAGGGGGAGGAGGTAGAGGGAGGAGGAAGAGGAGGAGGGTGGAGGGAGGAGGTAGAGGGAGGAGGAGGGGAGGAGGTAGAATCAGTAGGAGAAGAGAGGAGGAGGTAGTTCGCCATTCCGAATTCATACTCGTCTAGGTTATGTGATTTCGGTCCTTCCATTGATTGTTCTTCCCTTCTACACGACTGTAGATAACTTCCTTACACATAAAAAGATGAATTGTTATTGATATTGCCGTGGCATGGAGGCATATATATCAGCAGCAGAGTTGAACGCCTACGCCAGCCGGCACGGCACTTGATGATGATGATGATTGCCGTGTGACGATTCTGTGTATTCACGTCATTTTCTTCCCTTTCCCTAGCGTTTTGTTCGGGATTCTTTCATCATCATCATCATATATTTACGTACGTATTTTGGGAATGGGAGGAGGGAGGAGGAGGAAGAAGAAAAAGAAATACGACAGTTGGCAGCGCTGGAATGAAAGGAAGGCGTGTAGAAAATTTCATCTCAATCGGATGGGCCGTTCTCGAACGCATAAAGGACATACATACATACATACAGACAGACAGACAGACAGACAGACAGACAGACAGACAGACGGAGATCGGCTTTTATATATAAGATATATATATATATATATATATAATATATATATATATATATATATATATATATATATATATATATATATATATATATATATATATATATATATATATATATATATATATATATATATATGAGGTTAATTGTACGAAAATCTTCGCATTCAATTGCTCCTGGTATATGCTCCTGGTATGTGATAGGTAACATAAAACAAAACACAATTAATCCGACGTGTCAATACAAGTGATCTTCTTCAGGAACTGCATAATAAATTCTGTAGAAACTCAACAAAATTATATATAAAAAACGCACATGAGTATAAACTCAGAAACGTACAAAGAGAATTTATCTTATTCATGCGTTTCTTCATTTATACCCCTGTGCTAATTTTACATTGAGAGATAGTTTAAATCGTCATCATCAAGTGCCTTGTCGAACGGCGTGTGCGATCAAGCTTCTCAACATCTTGCGATCTCCAACGGCATGAATTAATTCGAGTTGTCTCTGTTCCGGGCCATTACACAAGAACGTTAAGAATGTTTTCTGACTGTCAAAATCTGTCTCTCTTTCCACAAATGTTTCCTGTTGTCACAACATCTTCCAGTTTTCATCTTCACATAATATGGCCAAAAACCAAACAAACAAAAGAAGACAGTCTCTTGCTGATATTTGTGGTAAATTGCTTTTGCGACTCAGCCTCCTTCAAAATGTCCAAATTGCTCATTTTGTCGATCCAAAGAACTTTCAATTTCATCAGCCGGCTCCATGGCCGAGGGGTTAGCAGCTTTCTCCGCTAACCCCGAATACTCTCGTCACGTGACGCGACGAGAATTAGTAGTGGTTCGAATTGCAAAAGTTACTTATGAGAGTATGGAGCCGGTCGTTCAGAAAGTCGTGGCGTGCTGATGAGCGTAATCTAGCCTAGGAATCAACATACAGCTGAAAGATGCTGGTGTTAACCGCAATATCCTGAAACAGGATGGAAACGCGGAAAAAAAAAAAAAGAACTTTCAACATTCATTTCTAAAACAATATTTACAAACCCTCCGGGGATTGTTTTCGCTTGTGTGCTAATTGTACAGGATTCGGAGCCGTTTGTTAGAAATGGCTCTATGTAACGTGCAAGAATTATGTTTCTGACTGGCACCTTGCCATCTTGATGACAATTACATAAATAAAGACGCATAGTATTATTTGGCGCTCACAGAAGGAGAAGAAGGAAGTAAAGACTAGAAGACGCACTAGACAACATAAAATTCGAAAGCTATAGTTACCGACCAGGATCGAACCTGTCGCCTCCAAATGGCGACGGCGCCTCGCTTGAGGAACAAGTACTTTGACGTACGACCAACTAGACACTGATATTCATCTGTCATCTTAACAAGAATACGGCCCCGCCATAGCCACCGGACCATTGCTGAGTCTGGCAGAGTTAGTCTTCAACCTCAATTCATTTGAGTTTAATGGGGATTATTTTGACCAGATTAGCAGGGTGGCCATGGACACTAAGATGGGTCCGAGTTATGCCTGTCTGATCAGGGGCTATCTTGAACACCAGGTATGGAGTCAATACACTGGTAGGCTCCCGGAGCTCTATAGGAAGTATATCGATGACTGTTTTGGTGTTTCAGACATGCCATTGTCTGATCTCCAGGACTTCATTGCCGTTTTCTCTAACTTTCATCCTAGCATCAGACTCACCTCCACTATTTCCTCGTCGGCTGTTAATTTCTTAGACATAACAGTTTCCTAAGGTTCTGTTGGCCTATGCACGACGGTTTACCATAAACCGACTGACTCGCATGCATTCCTTCTCTATACCTCCTCCCATCCTCCCTCTTGTAAGGATTCCATTCCTTTCTCACAACTGTTACGTCTCCGATGGCTTTGTCATGATAATAACGACTTCCGTCAAAAAGCATACGAAATATTGGATTTCTTCCGCCTTCGAGGCTATCATGAGAATGTTCTGTCTACGGCTCTTCACCGCTGCCAGTCTATTAGTCGTGCCGAGGCTCTCTCCTCCAGGCCGAAACCACGTAATAATAGACCTATTCTCTCACTTACCTACCATCCTCAAAATATTGCTGCCAAGAATATTCTCATGAGGCATCTACCCATCCTCCAGGCAGACTCGGTCACTCGCGATATCTTCTCAGAGGCTCCACTTGTGGCATACAGGCGGGATCGTAACCTGAGGGATATGCTGGTCCATAGCACTCTATCCCAATCTCACAAGTCTCTTCCTGGCACGACTGCATGTCTTCGATCACGTTGTAGACTTGTCCACATGTCCTTCAAACCACAAGTCTGACTTTCCCTAAGACTACTTTCCACATCCGGGAGGGTTTCTCATGTACGAGTCGCAACGTTATCTATGCGATCGTCTGCACACGTTGCGACATGAGGTATCTTGGGGAGATAGACCTTCGTCTGGCGGACAGATTTAGACAACATTTATCCGATATCAACAGTGGTGCCAAGAAACCGGTACCCCTACACTTGAACAGTTCCGACCATTGTGGGGCTGCCGACATACGTGTTTACGGCGATAAAAATCGTGCACATCTCACGACCGCGATCGCAAGACATTGGAAAACCGTCTTATCTTCCAGTTGGGTTCACTTTCCCCTCACGACCTCAATGTCCAACACAGTTTTATTTAAGTCCCTAACTCATGTACGAGTCGCAACGTTATCTATGCGATCGTCTGCACACGTTGCGACATGAGGTATCTTGGGGAGATAGACCTTCGTCTGGCGGACAGATTTAGACAACATTTATCCGATATCAGCAGTGGTGCCAAGAAACCGGTACCCCTACACTTGAACAGTTCCGACCATTGTGGGGCTGCCGACATACGTGTTACGGCGATAAAATCGTGCACATCTCACGACCGCGATCGCAAGACATTGGAAAACCGTCTTATCTTCCAGTTGGGTTCACTTTCCCCTCACGACCTCAATGTCCAACACAGTTTTATTTAAGTCCCTAACGCCCCTTGCCCCACCCCCACCCCCGTAGTCGTATAGTCCACATACAAGCCAGTTGCATGTCCTTCATAGAACGTGGTAGTCAACAACAGCATTATTTTTGCCTTCTGTGACTTCCCGGATAGTTTGCGTGTGGTCGCTTCTCATTGCGTTCTGAACAACCGCCACTTGTGCTATTTTATGATGGCAAGCGCTCGGTGGTCTGCATCCATGTCGCCCGCAGCAGCGTTTCGAACTTGACGTGCGGAATTGCGAACTGCGTCCGTTACATCGCCACAGAGTTAGCTACAGTGCTCTACATATCCACATTTTTCCATTCGCTCTCCTGGGCACACCCCCATCCCCCCAGCGCGGGTTCCCTCACCGGTTATCTTAGCCAATCACCGAGCTTTTGGTTGTACTGACCTTTAGTCAGTTGACCCCGTTAACCACGACATCCGTTTTATTCCATCCTTGGATAGCCGTTCAAGCTTGGACACAGATAAGTGACATTTATACTTTCGTGTATTTGTTAGTCTATTTTTGTTTGTTTGTTCTGTGCTGACGAAGGCTTCGGCCGCAACGTCCATTTTGTCCATTGTGTTTTTTGTAGTCGTGCTTTGGTAAAGCTCACAACCTACTTCTCGTTTTTCAGTGATTCATCTGTCATCTTAATGACGATAGTTTGTACAATGGAGTTATACCTCTCCACTGCACAAAGCCTGTGCTGAATTGTAGAGACCATATGTTGCCCATGCAGCAGATCCCTGTCTCGGCCTACCTAGTTCACTCCAGATGGATCAGAAAAGCAATGCTCTAACTGTCCGCCTGTAGGAGCTTCGACTCAAGACAAGTTGCCAACTAAGGCTTAGGGCCTGGTGTGCCCTGCCATGACATTTAGTGTTTAGGCTGCATTTCCTCGCACTAGGGTATAGCTTGTTGTACCCTCCCAATTTCGCTCCTCCGCCGGAAGCCGTTGGCAAAAAGTGGGGTGTCGGATTTCATGATATTAAGCGCTAAGAGAAAGCAGATAGCACCGTCTTCTGTCATAGGGTATCTCAGTAATATCTGACTAAGACGTATTTCTAGCAAGCATAACATTAAATACTATAACTAGCAGAAGGAAAAGTTAGATTCTCTAGAATCAGGTGAATAAAACGCCCCATGCTTGTCGTCTTGTCATTTCAGCTTGTGTAAGGTAATAGATAAATGGAGGGCACGTCAGAGAGGGATTACATTGCCGGTCTTAGATCGTGGCAGGTGAGTTGTAAACTCAAGTAGCAGAGAGTAAAGTCTGGAGTGCCTGCCTGCCTGCCTGCGTGCCTGTCTGTCTGTCTGTCTGTCTGTCTGTCTTACACCTGTCTGTCTGTCTTGAATCGTGGGAGGTGAGTTGTAAACTCAAGTAGGTGTAACAGCACGAGCAGTCTAACTGCCTATTCCACTTTTTAGATTGGACAGTGGGGAGTATTTTGTGTGATGTTCAGTGATACAGGAACAGAGCATCATGGAGATGACCGTTGCCGTGACGTTGGAACCTCGACTAACTAACTGACTGTACAGACATGCTCGGCTGACATGAAGATCATTTAGACGGCACGTAATCGATAGTGGTGTAGGGTAAAGAGTGAGGGATAGAACCTCACGGTGAGTGGCAGCTATATCCCAAGAGATAGTCAGGATCCTTTTTGGTTCCCCTTTATTTACCTAGATCATTTATGGCTCCACGAATACCGCTTGTGTACGGCGATGGCCACACCACGGGCAACAGTCTTGGCTGACTGGCTAAACTACATGAGTGAAGTAGGGGTAATATCGTACTAAGGAAATGTCCATCCCTAGTACACAAAATAGATAGGCGTGTTTAGGACACAATTGTGAATATGATTGGCCATCGTGGAAGAGATTGGGACCTCACCATGTAGTATCACAAAGTCAACGTCCCCAAGCCTTTTCAGCCTATACACAGAAAAAAATTTTAAACAGGTTGAACTGCCTGGACTATTCAACCATGTCTGGGTAGAATAACAGACACCACGAGACTGGGGAAGCGCCATAATTATCACAATTTGGAAAAACACAGGCAGCAAAAGAGACTGTACACAATGCAGAGGTATTTCATTGTTGAGTCATACTGGGAAAATATTTTGCAAACTTCTTGAGAAAAGATTACGAACTATTACAGAACACAAGCTAAGCGAAACACAACTTGGATGTAGGAAAATCAAAGGATGCACAGATGCCATTTTTGCTCATAGACAACTTATAAAACAATCAACCGAATGCAATGAAACACCATACTTAGCCTTTGTCGACCAAGAAAAGGCATTTGATAGAGTAGATAGAAACAAGCTGTGGGAAATCCTTAAACAATATGGAGAGCGTACACGTCTAACAAACCTATGTAGAAGCTTACACAACAACAGTAAATGCATAGTGAGAGCAACTGGAGGACACTCAGAACTCTTCACCATAAGATCTGGAGTACGACAAGGTTGCGTCCTGTCCCGCCTCTTTTTCATAACATATGTAGACAACATATGTAAATAAACCAGCCAAACAGAGATCGTAAGAACACCGCATGACGAGGACACGGAAGAAGAACCATTTGCAAATCTAACCATTAGAGAACTCCTGTTTGCGGACGACCAAGCACTAATAGCAAAATCAGAAGTTGAATTACAAGACCACATAAATAGTCTAAACGAAATGTGTAGGGAACATATCATGAAAATTAGCACAATTAAAACAGAGGTAATGATTGTAACTAAAGAAGAAAAAGCAACAACGATTCACCTAAACGAACATCCCTTGAAACAAGTAAAGAGCTTCAAGTACCTAGGAAGTATAATATCATCAAATTGTAAATCAGAATACGAGATCGAAAATAGATACAATAAGACAAACCAACTCATTGGACAAATGGCACCAACACTAAAGATCACACGTGTATCAATAACTACTAAGAAAGCACTTTACAACACAATCTTCCTACCAACTCTATGTTACCAGTGCCAAACCTGGACAATGACAGAAAAAGAGAAAAGAAAAATCACAACAGAAATTAGATTCCTGAGAAGAATACTTAATGTATCAAGAAGAGATAAGATCAGAAATGAAGAAATCAGGACTAAAGTGGGGGTTATAGCTGCACTAGATTTCATTAAAAGGCAGCAAGTCAAATGGTTTGGCCGTGCAAGTATGTTACCAATTAACAGTATACCACAACAAGCAATGATGTACAGACCAGAGGGAAGCAGAGGAAGAGGCCGACCACGTAAACGATGGACGCAGGGAATAACAGAGTCCATGGGAATGTCGATACATGAAGCCCATAAGAGGGCACTCTCCCGCTGTGTATACTTCACCTCGACACCGCAAGGTACAAGAGGAACATGATGAGATGAGATGATATGAGTTCAGATGAACTGCCTGGGCTTAACATCAATGGAACAATCATAAACATTCTTAGGTATGCTGACGATACCTTGTTAATAGCAGAAAGTGAGCAAGAGTTAAAATACCTAGTGGAACAAGTAAACAGGCATAGTGCAGAATGCGACTTAGATATTAACATCACAAAACTGAAAACTATGATAGTTAGCAGTGGAAAGGAAAGGTCGTCAATGAACATCATAGTAAACGGGAAGATACTAGAACAAGTAACAAGTTTCTCCTATCTTGGACATATAATAACGGATGGTGGCAAAAGTGAAATAGAAATCCAAAAGAGAATAAGAATGGCCAAAATTGCTTTCAACGTCAAGAAATCAGTATCGACATTTATAGAGATAACAACGCATTACACATGAGAATTGTTAAATTCTACGTATATTCGACGCAATTGTATGGCGCAGAAGCGTGGACATTGAAAAAACAACTAGAAAGTCGAATAGAGGCCCTGGAAATGTGGATATATAGTCGAATATGTCGTATTTCATGGAAACGAAGACAATCAAATGCGGAGGTTCTAGAAAATCTGGGAATGAAGAGAGAGTTGATGAAAGAAATAAAGAGGAGGCAAGTGAAATATTTCGGCCACGTTGTAAGACATGATACTCTTATAAAAACCATACTGAAAGGCAAAGGTTGAGGTCAAGCGAGCAAGAATTAGACAACGATACAAGTGGGAAAATAACATCAAGAGATGGACGAACATCAGCCTGACAGAATGTACAGTCAGAGCGAAAGACAGACAGTGTTAGAGATCCATTGCAGCCAACCTTCATTGTAGAGGCGGCACCTTATTGATTTAATCGATGGTGGTGGAATTTTCCATTTCTGATAATACCTTGCGTTTTTTTTTTTGTTTTTTTTTTTTTGGTGTGATGTATAAGGATATCAAACAAATTCAACTGTAATTCCAATGTGCAATTTGTGACAATTGCGAAAGCAAATTCAGGAATCTTTACCATTGTTTTCATGGTTAGATAAATACTTTATTCCATCCTGAATTCAAACATAATTTTCCTCAATTCAACATAAATTAGAAAAGTCTCATACCAATGATACAAATATCTCTCAGTCCTTTCATTGATTTTTATTTAAAATATCCTTCGTCAACAAATACGATCTAGCTCCATTAAATTGTTAATATTCCAACGATCCGTTGCATAATCACATATAACCTTCTACTGTTACTATCATCCCAGTTGACATCCATCGTTTTAAGATCTAAGAAAAACACACCATACTCCGGATTTTGAACTTGGAGTTGTGGATAACTATTTCATATTGAGGAGTCAGGAATTATTGGTCGTTGAATTTGAGATACTTACTAAAGGACATCATCAATGTCAATATATCATGAAGCATCTTGGGGATCCGTGAATGACCTATCGTTCAACTGATGTCTGGAATAACCAACTGCAAATTTTGTTTCGCCACTGCCTAAAATAATCGAGGTATGACGTTTGAGCGCCTAGTGCGTCTCCTGAGGAATTGTTGGATACGCCTTGACGTGCATATCCTGACGAATTGTTGGGTACGCCTTGTCGTGCTTCTGATGAATAGGAAAACCCTTGCGCCACCTTTTCAGTTGTCTTCAGGGAAATTTTGGTGCCACCTTTTCGATTTGCCTTAGCCAGAGGAATACTGGAACCACACTAACATACGTTTCTGGAGATATCTTTGAACTGTACTGCCTAAAACTAAGCTGTAGAGGCCGAAGTATGATTCAAAATTATGACACATCTGTGACATTATGGAACCAAGAGACTTTTTCGGCTAAGTAATATAGTAATTAAGATATATAAACGTTAATATTGGAGACGTTCATTTGAAACTCGTTCCAATGGCTTTATTACAAAATCATGAAAGAAACATTAACAGGTGTGGTAGAATTAAACAAAGCATTCATTTTGAATGAATTACGCACCATGGGTTGGTCAGAAGAAGTCACCGTTGGCATTCAGGCAAGCATCTCATTGCTTGGGTAAGCGGCGAATGCCGTCCGGAAAGGAAGAATTGTGGTTGCTCACTGAACCAAGTGTTTACCGCGTTCATTATGTCTGCATCTGTGTGAAATCGTTGCCCCTTGAGAGCTTTGTGTAGAGGTCCGAACAAATGAAAATAACATGGTGACAAATCAGGACTATGGGCTGGATGTTGCAGAATTTCCCACTTCTTCCTTGCTAATGCTTCCTGCACAATCTTTGCGACATGCAGACGAGAATTATTGTGCAACAAAATCACACCGCGAGACAGCATGCCGGGTCGTTTATTCTTGATGGCTTTTTGCAGCTTGTCTAGTGTTTGCAAGTAGTGGGTAGAGTTGATGTTGACACCAGGTTCTTTAAAGTCAGCCAACAATAGTGTCAAAGACTGGAACGCAACCCCTCCACCGGGAAGAGCAGTCAACCTCGAGGAGACCAAGAGGTGATACGGTGCCCCGAGGTAAGGGCAGGGGATATGGTGAAATGGGAGATGGGTAACTGGTTCTCTCATGAGACACGGAGGCGTTGACCAGAGGGATAGCACTCTGGTCACGACAGCATCCCGCCTACATGATAGCCACGAACGCCACTCAACAGGAGAAGCTAAGGTAAGCGTGGCGAGTGGCCTGACACGCAAAAGGCAAAGGACGATTCAAGGTCCCTCCGCGTGGTGTGTAACCACGCGAGGAGAATCGTCAGACGGGAGACAGGACTTGTAGTGTTCAGATCGTAGAATAGTTGATAGGAGTTTTGTGTAACCAAATAGATAGAGAATTAGCATAGGCTTTAGAAAACTAGGGATAGGGAATTCTGTGGCTTAGTGTGTGGGTTTAATAGCGACTGTCATATCAATGTAACGAGCCAACGGCAATAAAAATGTACCATGTATTTTCCTCGCACACGACTTGCAAGTGTCTTGTATGGTGTGGGAGAAGAATCCGATGATGCCTAGCACATGAGTTGTTGACAGGCAAGGATTAATGTGGTGTCAGAAGTGGTGCTTGGACGAAAGAGCCAAGCTAATACCCACAGCTAAGGATTAATGTGGTGTCAGAAGTGGGATCACATCAGAAAGAACTAGCTGAAATAAATAAACAAAAAGAATTGGACATCAAGCTAAAACAGTTAGAACATGATAAAGAGATTGCTCAACTAGCTGAAGAAACAAAACAAAAGCAGTTAGAACATGATAAGGATATTAAGCAACAACAGTTAGAACAGGATAAGGAAAATAAACAGAAAGAAATAGAGATTAAACATAAAGAACTAGAATTAAAGCAAAAGCAACTAGATCAGGAGAAAGAACTAAAACAAAAGACATTAGATCAAGAGAGAGAACTGAAGCAAAAAGAGATAGATGAGATTGCTAGAGTTAAGGAAAAGCAAATACAAGTTGAATCAGAGACACAGTTGAAGATGAAAGGTATGGATGTAGACTCACACGCAGAGATCTCTGCCACTAAATTAAAAAGTCAACAAGAGGAAAATAAGTTCAATAAATACAAAAATATTATCAAACCATATTGTAAAGAAGATTCCATATCAGCCTGGACAGAGAATGTAGAGTATCAATTCAAATATCACCAAGTTCCAATAGAGATGTGGGCTATGATTTATATGAAAAATCTGAGTGGTGAGCCCCTTAAGGTGATAGAATCTATACCAATTGAGCTTAGATCTGACTATCAATACATCCATGATAGGATTATGCAGCACTTTTTACTTGATGCCCCTGGGTATCAGGTTCAGTTCTCAAATTTAAAACCTAAACCTAGTGAGACTTTTATTGATTACGTCTCAAATGTTCAGAGTGTACTAAATAGGTGGCTTAAAGCAGCTAACATAGGAAAAGACTTTGATAGATTAAAAAATTTAATAGCTATGTATAAAGTTATATCCACGATACCATCTCCTTTTGCTAAATTTTTGCAGCAGTCAGACATTCAAAACATCGAGCAGTTTGAAAAAAAAGGCTCAGCATATTTTTCTTCCAACAGAGATATTTTTAAGACTTCAAATGACTCTGAAATTGTTTCCTTTGTGAAAGACCAACCAAAAAACTATCAGAGTAACAGAAAACCCTTTCAGAAACACGACAACAAAGATAGGAAAGTGTCAAAATGTATGTACTGTCAACTTTTACATGACACTTATTCTATGTGTGACAAATCGACAAACTATCCGGCACATCTTGAAAATGTTATCAAGAAGCAACAAAATAAAAGATCTGCATATAGGCGTGCAATCAAATGTTTTTTTTTTCTCCAGCTATGGCCATTATTCAAATAAGTGCCTTGGCCGCCACCGTATGAAAGCCAACAATGCTATTTTACTTGATACATCTTCTGATAGTGGTAGTGAGACTGAGTGTGAGATTGAAAATGATTTACCGTTTAAACAATCTGAAGATGTGTGTTGTGTAAACGATGTGTTGAGCTTTGACAGTTGTGAACATTGTCACCAATTTCATGCAGACGGAAAATTAGAATGTGGACATACAGTACCATACTCAACTGAGAGTGTAAATGCAGCATTAGCCTCCAGAGGCAAGTTAGTGTTCCACAATGCAATGGTCAACGACAGACCATGCCAATGTTTGCTGGACAGCGGCAGCACCCTTATTGGTCTTAGAAAGGAACTGGTGAGTCCAGATGACTATACAGGTGACTCTGTCAAATGCCGAACCTTTTCGGGTAACATTGAAATTTACCCTTTGGCCAAAGCCCGTATTAACACTCCTTTCCTTTCGGGTACCTTTACTTGTGCAATACTTGACAACCCTTGTACTGATTTGATTTTGGGTTCCTTACCCCAACTGAAACAATGTACTAGTGATGAAATAGCTGCATGGGAAAGATTAAATGCAGCTAATGCAACTACTAGAGTAGACACTGTAAAACATCAAGACACACTACAATATGAGAGACTACTGTTGCTTTCTCCATCTGTCACAGATGATACCAACAGACAGAAATTCATAAAACAGCAGAAAGATGATCCTAGTGTGTCTCCTTATTAAAAATTAATGAAAAAAAGAGCCAAAGTAACCAAAAATATCTCATGGTTCTTTAAACCTAATAATGGCTTTCTTACTAGATATTTTACAACTGATAACCATGAGAAACAGCAAACGGTGCGACCTGTACAACACCGCCTAACTGTGCAAAAAACTGCACATGAGTCACCGCTTGCTGGTCACCGGGCAAAAGACAAAACCAGGCCTAGATTTCAGACTCATTTTCATTGGCCAGGGTTTTTGAATAATATAATATTATTTTATCGTTTCTGTAATGTCGGTCAACAATTATTACATAAGATTAAACATCCCACAGCTAAAGTACTACCTTCTACTCTGGCTTCTAGACCTTTGAGAGGGAGGGTCAAATTTACCAATACACAAACAAGGGTGCTTGAACAATTGGTCGTAAACCAGATCAAAACATACTTCAGTTACTTCCAGACAAATAAAATGGCAAGGACCATTCAAGGTGGTACGTAGGATTTCAAATGTTGACTATGAAATATCGATAAACGGACACTTAAAGATATTCCATGTCAACAGGTTGAAACTTTACTGTTCACGACAAGAGACAGGAGTAGAGACAGACGAACACAGTGCACCCACACCTAATGATAAGACGACAGACGTACATAGCGCAACTACACTAATTAGCGAGACTGGCAAATCCGACGAGATGCATACATGTAGTGAGCTTACAGAATACGCGTGATATATGTTTCCATACTGATGACTGGACAACACACTTACTGAAACTAAGACATGTCTTTGACAGAGTGCGACTCTTCGGTCTCACTGTCAAACCGAGCAAAGTTGAATTAGGCGTAAAAGAAATTCATTTTTGGGTCATGTCATTTCACAGGGTCAACTTAAGATCGACAATAGAATTATTAAAAAAATTATGAATCTGATTATGCCTACCACAAAGCAGCAGGTCAGAAGCCTTGTGGGAATATTATATTACTATAGCAAACTAAAACCAAATTTAAGGGAAATTACAAGTGTATTTTCCAATGTTTTAAAAACATCTGTAAAATTAAATGTCAAAGATGCATTATTAATTTCTGCATTGTCAAAAATGAAAATCCTTTTTTGTAATGTTCCAATCCTCCGCTTGCCTAATCCTAGGCTCGTTTATTATTCTAGGACAGATGCCAGCAGTACTAGGCCAATTTTTTGAGGGCATCTTCCACCCGATTTGCTACGTGAACCGTAAGATCACACCTGCTTAGTCCATATATTCAAGATCAGAGTTGAAAAACCCTAAGCGTCATCTATGCGGTGAGAAAGCTCCATCGATTTCTGGCGGATGTTCACTGCATTGTCCAGACCGACAACTCCCCGATCACGGTCATACAGAGTGGTGTGCATCGAAATGACCGGATATACAGGTGGTCATTAATTTTACCATCTGAGGTAGAAATACCTGAAATTCCACATAGAAGTGTAGAGTAGTAGTTATTAAATGAGTACATAATAATATTCTATGTGAAATATGTTATACATACACCGACATTATGTGCTTAGTCATGTACCAAGAACAGTGAACTACCATGTGTCCGTAGACATCAAAAGAAGAACTGTGCTCCGAAGACAAATTAACACCGTGTGAACTGGGACAGCTCATTACCTACTAAGCTCCATTCCGGTGTATCGGTTGTGTTAAGCACAGAAAAACAGTGTCAGAACAGTACATAAATACAGACACGAAAATAGTGATCTACGACACCAGCTAACTCTACAGGTGCACTACCCATAGGACTCAAGTATGCCTGTGCAATGTATTTCAGATACCCAGGCCAATTGTGTATATATAGTATGCCTATAAATCCAATGTACAAACATTCAGGCAACAACTAACCTGAGGTAACTGAATACCATGTATATAAACTTATTGTGATATGTAAGATAACATTTTAAGATAGTGATAAATTAGAGTTAGATTAGGAAATATAATAGGTTTCATTTGTTGTAATAGTTTAGATAGTTCAGTAATTGACCCACTTACTTAGCTTAAAATTAAATTAGAATAGTAATTTAGACGTAATAATAGTTAAGTACAAACTAGATTAAAGTTTTGATAGGAATAGTACCATTTAGGTTGTTACATTTCACTTAGCTTCATTTCAGTTCAGTTCATTCCATCCTAATGAACCATACCATCTAGCAAACATTACCATTTACTATTATCATCATTTTATATCGTAATAGGATAAAAATATTAGATAATTGGACATACATCATTTAGACCATTTAGATTAAGAACATCAGTCATATATTTTGTTTTGCAGTTAAAAACATTAGATATAATTGTGTTATATTTCACATTACCCACTTTTATAAAGGTACATAATTTGCTTTCACATTACCCACTTCAGAAAGATACATAACTCATATCACATCAATTTCATTGAATTAGTTGGATTACATCCCTTAGAATAGATAAAGATTAGGATTAATGAAAGCATATCTTAACATTAATGTTACAAAATAGATTAAAGTAGTTAACACATTAAATACATATTTAGAGAATTAGTATTAGTATGTCAGTATTTAGAGCTTTAGTTTAGTAGAACACAGTGGTTAATAAGACCAAGGGTACAAACCATCAACCCTTTCTCTTGCATGTAAATATAATGTAAATATATGACTCGTGCAGCGATTGTCGCACAGTCATTGAGCTCAACGTTCTCAAACTGAGCCAAATTTGTACAGTGTCACTCCAAGGTTTTTAAAGAATTGGGAGGATAAAAGATGTGTGACAGGATTAAGGGTGAAAGACGTGTAACAGAAGTGTGAAAGTGAGAGCGAATGTGAAATATACAGGAGAGAGTGATATTGGTCAGTGAGTTTTTCTGCTGCTCATCGCGACTATTAATTGTTGGCTGCGTTAAATGTTGGTTTTCGTTGATGAAAATGTGCTGTTGTAAATAGGTTGTGTGTAATTTAGTTTAGATTTTACATTAAGTATTTTAAGGTTCATAATAAGGGAACGTAGTCACGAATTAGTGTTATACACTTGTTTGTGGCCACATTTAACCGAATTATGGCACTTAGAAACTAACATATATACACATGATAGTTAGAGACACAGGTTAGAAGTTAGATTAGAATATTAATTACATCCAAACACGCAAACAACCAGAAAAACAAACACATAAATTACATACATATTTTATTGATCAAAGGGAGATAACTTCGGGTCAGGGGACATAATAGACAACGAAACACTAACTTAACAGTGAAATAGTACTTTACACGCGGAAGCGATATAGGTAAAGCCTGTCGCACACACCTTGTATAATGGTTGTTAAATATTATATGGGGGACATGAAGCAATTCATGTGTTGACCCTAAGAAAGTCAACTTTGTATGGGTAGTAAGTTAATTTACTATGTGAGGGCAGGTCTTATAAGACAACGGTCCGGTTCAGACATACCTCTAATGAATATAATATTGCATGTGAGAAGAGGGCTCACGCCAACCAGACAAGTTTGTGACGATTGCCAGTAGCCAAGTAAAGTGTTACTACATTGTGACAATAGTCAGTAGAAGTCTATTAGAGTGCCAAAAGCCAGGTTATCTACAGTCTTTGACAAAAAAATTAGAGACACTAATTTTTTTACAAACCTCTTGCTTCACAACCAGTGAGTGAAAGTTGATGACGCAACGCAGGAGGGGAGGGTGTGTGTCAAAGACTGGAACGCAACCCCTCCACCGGGAAGAGCAGTCAACCTCGAGGAGACCAAGAGGTGATACGGTGCCCCGAGGTAAGGGCAGGGGATATGGTGAAATGGGAGATGGGTAACTGGTTCTCTCATGAGACACGGAGGCGTTGACCAGAGGGATAGCACTCTGGTCACGACAGCATCCCGCCTACATGATAGCCACGAACGCCACTCAACAGGAGAAGCTAAGGTAAGCGTGGCGAGTGGCCTGACACGCAAAAGGCAAAGGACGATTCAAGGTCCCTCCGCGTGGTGTGTAACCACGCGAGGAGAATCGTCAGACGGGAGACAGGACTTGTAGTGTTCAGATCGTAGAATAGTTGATAGGAGTTTTGTGTAACCAAATAGATAGAGAATTAGCATAGGCTTTAGAAAACTAGGGATAGGGAATTCTGTGGCTTAGTGTGTGGGTTTAATAGCGACTGTCATATCAATGTAACGAGCCAACGGCAATAAAAATGTACCATGTATTTTCCTCGCACACGACTTGCAAGTGTCTTGTATGGTGTGGGAGAAGAATCCGATGATGCCTAGCACATGAGTTGTTGACAATAGCCCTTCATGGTAAAAAAATGCGCTCAGCATAACCTTACCAGCAGAAAACTGTAACTTGAATTTTTTGGTATGCTTTTCAGCTGTTGTTGATGTACTAGGCAAGTGTTACGTTCAGTAGTTTGTCATTGATTTCTGAACGACCGGCCCCTATACCTTTTTCGAAAAAACCAGCACCGCTGTGTTTCGAACCCGGGTATACGGGCTCACAGACCGCGTTCGCAAGGCCTTAGCTACAGAATCACCTAGCATATATTAACCGAGAAAATTACAAGCGATTGATCAATTGCGGAGTAACTCACCAACCTACGATAGTTATCTGGTATGCTAAGAGTCAACGTCCACCATCTGTATGGTGAACTCAATGTGCGACTCTTGGCAATGTCCAGCAATTGGAGTAATTTATTTCAGTTAACAACAAGGATATTTGACGAACAACAATAATTAGCTAAACACTGAATTAATCTTTACAATAACAAGATTATTACGTGGGTGTATATTAAATATTAATAATTGTAACAAACTTTGTGTTCCGAATGCGTTAAGAATGGTGACTAATGCAGTTGTACTTCAGTTGTGTACGTACATTCTTATATATACAAAATGTTCTAAAGTTAATCCAATAATATTCACTACTGGTTCTCTTCTGCTATTTTCCTGTATTTCTTGATTTTCTTACGAGTCGCCTCTAACTCATTTGGGTCTCTGTCGGGCATAATGTTGCTGACGACACCATAACCCAAGGAGACCGTCCCATCGCTCACTGTGAAGCGCTGGTTCTTCTCAAGCACCATCTTCTTTAAAATGTTGAACACCAGCTTGCCATCTTCTTGAACATGTTGAACATCAGCTTGCCGTCTTCCCCAGGCATCTTCGGGTCCTTTTCTTGGATCTCCAGCAATGTATGTAGGCTGGGACCATGTGATAAGCGTGTGCGCTCACGTTTCGCCATCTCACTCGATCACCAGAGTCGTGGATCAGCTCAGTGTTCCTGTCTCGAACATGCCACGTGGCCAAGCCATCAAGGCATTTATTTCTCTGCCTTCCCCTCCATCTTGCCACTTGTAACCACGTTCTTCAATGTATTTCTTCTAATAACGTGACAAAAGAATTTTGACTGTCTTAGTCTAATTTCTTTAATCAGTTTACGATATTCGTTTGTGTCTTGTAAGACTTGGTCATTTATTTTTCTTTCTATCCATTGTATTCTTTGCATTTTACTCATAAACCACATTTCCACAACCATCAGATATTTTTTTTAGCCGTTTGCTCATTATTCAAGCTTCATACCCATAGAAAAGCATAGGTTCTATGTAACACCTCATCACTCTTTTTCTCATTGAAAATGACATCTTTTTATTGGTCAATATGTTTTCCGGCTTGCATAAGTCTACCTTCGCCTTGGTGATTCTTGTTCTAATCTCTTCAAGTCTTCAAGGCATCTCCTATCAGATGTTATGACTGTTCTGATATAATTGTACCGATTCACTTATTTAAGAATATTCCCATTTACATGTATATTACATTGTGGTATTTCCTCCTTTAAGTCCTTTTCTATCAAGCCTGTGTCCTTAGTACTCTTCTTTGTGGCAGTGAAACCTGGACAACTTACTCACACCAAGAGAAACGTTTAAACAGCTTTCATGTGCGGTGTCTGCTAAGAATTCTTGGTATTAAGTGGCAAGACAAAATCACAAATACTGAAGTATTGGGAAGATCAGGTTGTGTGACGATTTTTTCCATGCTCAGTCTTCGTAGACTTAGATGGGTAGGTGTAGCATGATGGATCAGAACCCCCCATTCCCAGCCCGACACATTCATAAAAATACTTTCGATTTGAGCGGCGTTTCCAGATAGAAGGGCGATTCTTGGAATCGTAAGTTCCAGAACGAGTTGGGGGAGGGCAGCGGTATAGACGCTTGTCTTTTCATTGGCTAGTACGTGGCAGCCCACGCTATTCACTGGGCCACATTTGAAAATCTAGCAGTTTGAGCGGGGATTCCACCAGGAGCAGTCGCTAGTTTGTGATGTGATGACGCAAAAATGCCCTTAAAGATTCAGTAATATATTGTTCTCTGGAATACCAGGTACCACTTTAAAACATACTTTAATGTGTGATTATGCCTGGTGAACGAAAGAGAAGAATATAAGAGTATTTTATGAATAAAATGTGAAAGTGAAAAACAGAACTTCTGTGCGCCAGTATTCTGGATACTGCTTCTTCAACCTTGACATGTCTTTCACGCTGTATACTCCAAGTGCATATCAATCCCTTGTTGTGACTGGTTGCGTATGCTTGATGAATGTATAGTACACTCAATGCAAATTCGCAAACCCAAACCCCTTGTGCATTCTTCATGCCTAGGATGACTCATTCTTAAATCAACTGTACCTTTGCTCTCGCGAGTTAACATATGGCAGTCTGAATTGGAATGGGTGATGTAAACATGTACAAGTTCCTTTGTAAACGCTGAGAATGTTGGAGTGAAGTGAGCTGGTGCTTTGATAAGTAGCCTCTCACATTAGTAGGAAAGAAAGATGCTTCAATATCCATATGTAAGCAGGTTGTGTGTGGCACGCCAGAATTGCTAAGTTCATGTGATGCCTGGTGGCTATATGCTCAAGAGAATTAATACAATTTCTCTTTGAAGTATTACACTGTTACCTCTACTGTTGGTTGGTTCATATAAACTAGTTCCTAAGAGAACCATAGGTGTGTGAACCTGTGTCTTAGTTGGCTGAATATAATGTATGGCTCATGCAAATTTACAAGGACTAAGCATGTTTTTCCCATATGTGCTTTGGTGCATATGTGAACAATTGCTATGCAATTGGGCTTCTGTTACCTACTGTGGACATTACTCAGTGGGGAAAGAACACATGATGATGGTGATAGTATGATGTACATGTTGCTGATTCACAATGCTTGTCTCATGTTGCTATGTCACAATGCTTGCTTATGCTGCTTGCCTTAAAATTCTTGTAATTGTGTAGGCTACCCTTGTCTCAGGATATAGGCTTGTGATTACCACAGATAAAGGTGAATAATAAAATATCACCCACAGTACATCCAAGTGAACTACACTTCATTCTCAACTAGGAGAGGTGTGTTTGGACAACACCCACCCTTAACCTCCCCATCTCCAATCTGTGTATGTTGATGTATGATAACATTATCTTTTAACAAATGTAAAGAGATGTTGTGCCATTTTGTATATCAACAGAGAACAAACAGGATGGTGGAGAGGCTTTCATATATCATCTGGGACAACTAAACAGAAGTCCTAGATCCAGAAGTGACTCCCTATCAAAATGCAGGAAAATCAAAGAAGAATTTTCTCTCAGCTTCTCAACAGCTGAATGCACAAATGGGAGCATAACACAATCTGAAGCACTATAATAGTGGTGAGCTGGACAGTGATCTTTGATTCAATCAAATGTCAACTGAGAATAACATCAAGTCTTTTGGTGTGAACTACATTCATAGAAAACTGGTGAAGTAACTTGCAGTGTTTGTTTATCTAAGACTCAGCTTAGAAAATATCCAGCATGGTGCTCACACAGTGATTGAAGAATGTGACTTGAGGAGTAGGTGAAGTTGAGGGCGAGGTGAAGTGCTGCAATGTATTGGACATTATGTATATCATTATTGAAGTACCCAGTGACAGCCTTCACAGATAGCCTGATCAACCGTGAGATGCAGTACCGTATCATTATACCAAATCTTGTCTTCCAGAGGAATGAATCTGCCATGGAACTTGGGGGAAATCTGCTAACTGGAGCTTGTCCAACATCAATGCTGATGATAAAAGGATTCAACAGACCCAAAACAGTAGTTCCTCCCTTAGGTTTTTCCATGATAGGATTTCATAACCTTCCCCAGAGACAGAAAGTGATGATAGATACAGAACTCAGTGTGTAGTTAGAGATTAGAGAGGAGGAGAGTTTATTGATAAGCTGGAGGAGGGTGTATTAGTGTTGTATCATGTTTATCTTCATGCATGTTCGGCATAATTATACCTTATGCAGGTAATTATTGAAGTGTTGACATGACAAATGGGATGAACAATGGTCATCACTAGACTCACCATCAGCTCAATAAAATGTATTTAATGAATCATGTGTTTTAAGTACATGTCTCAAGAGAATGTCTTGTACAGTTGCTGTCAAGTATTGTCTCTGGTGACTGTCTTAAGTGCTGTGGTTGATTATACAATATTGTGAAAAGTCTTGTATAGATGTTGTCAAGTATCTCTTATGATGTAAGTCTTGTACAATGGCTGGTGTACACAATTCCTTGTGAATGTATGTCCCACTTTTGTCAAGAAACTGTCATGTAGATGTCTTGTTCAACAGATGTTAATGTACAGTTATTGTTGAGTTTGTCTACAAAAACTGAATCCTACAGTCCTAAGATATAATTGGACAAACTGATATAGGTCACACTGACAAAATAAAGAAAGGAAGATTTAATGTGACGGACGAATAGCACACTGGCAACATTATAATGAGAGAGAGGGATCCTCAGTTGTACAGAGGCGAAGAGTCCAGATCTCCTTTTGGCCTTGAGGAAACCTTTTACTTCTTTTATAAATTTCTGTGTAGATACATAGTAGTCTCACAGTGGTGGTTTGAGCCAAAGAAAAGTGGTTCTCCAAAAAGGCTATTGCGGGAATGATTATCTCATTTAGAGACCTCTAGACAAAAACGTGTAAAATCATATCCTTTATCTTGTTTATTTACATTCAAGATATATTTCCAGAGAACACTACTAACTAGGTCCTCTGTCATCAATCTAACATGTCACAGTAGGACATCTTAGGAGGATTGATGATGGTAGAATACCAAAGGACATCTTTCTTCTTTTTTTTTGTGAATTACAATGGGTAAGAGATCTCAGGGTCGGCCTCTACTACGATACAAAGATGTGTGTAAGCAGGACATGATTGATACAGGTATTGATAATGCACATTTGGAGCAAGTCGCCGCTGAACGTGTTGCATGGAGGGCAAACATGAGAAATGGAATAAAGACAAAGGAGAAAATTATTGCAGATAAGTCACACACCGAGCGTGTGAGACGTAAGATGTGCATGATGGTGGAAATGACCACGTGTTCACATGCACCCACTGTGAACGAACATTTACAGCGCGAATTGGCCTTAACAGTCACATTCGCTACCGCCATGGGTAAAAGTTATTTTGCCTTTTTGAAGCACAAACTATCGTCTGTCAAGACGGCACGGTGCCAATGATGATTTCCTCCTTCCTAGTGACCACCATATTTGTGTCATCTTATAATTTAATTATAACTCTATTTGTTCACTGTGTGCAGCAAACGCATCTACTAAATGTTGCAGATCCTGCTCATTGTCTGCAATCAATACTGTATCATCAGCATATCTATTGTTATTGATGTTTTGTCCTCCAGTGATGATTCCTGTCATATCTTCTATGTTTCTGAAAATATTTTAAGTGTACAAGAAAAATTATCTGGAGAGATTACACATCCCTGTCTGACACCTCTCTTAATAGGCTGATATTGGCCTACTTCATTACCAATCCTTACCGCAGATTTATGTTACAGAATGCTATTGCTTGACAAAATGTTGTCAGGGGTCTGTTCCGACCACCCTCATCCTTTGACAGAAGATAAAATTGCGTTTCAAAGTGGTTGTGCGTGGTCATGTCGTCGGGTGTTCCCATACTCAGTCCTCGTCTGATCTCTTCTCTCTTCAGCTCCTTCACCAGAGTTCCTAACTGGCCATCGGCCTCTCATCGATCTAAGTTTTTCTTGAACATTTCAATGCCCGTGACAGTGGTTTTCCATTTTTTGTCGTAGCCCAGTTTCTCAACATCATCTCCTCTCTTAATAACGCCTCTCTTGTTCATTCTTTCAAGAAACCACAGTGCTTCTCCCAGGTATGCTGAAACAACCATCTATTGACATGAAGATTGGCATGTCCAAGTCTCCAGCTGACGTCTCAATATATTCACCGACTGTTTTCGGAAGTCCCTTCACTTTAATAACTCCCAGAGCATCATCTCCTCCCTCTAGAGCTTTCAGTGCAGATCCGATAATAACTGGACTCCGGCTGTTCACGGTACTCGCAAAATGCATCTGATAAACCACATCCCCTCTGCCTACAGCCTCTTTCTAATTTCATTCGTTTACCTTCCAAGATTCACTGCAATACAGCAGATATCACATTTCAGTAGTCTTTCTGACATTCAATGAAAATCATTTATTATATCTGGCGCATTTCGTTTTTCTAAAATGCAGCTTTTACTTCGCCTATACTGATCTTAATCTTGTGTCCCACATCTTTCATCTTATGTTATTTATTTTAACGCTTGCTCGCTTTGAACTCAAGCGTAGTCCATACACACTATTTCTAGTAGTGATGTGCTGAATTTTGCGTGTGAATTAGCTTTCCCGTTTCATCAGTGTCCCTCGCCATCAGGCGAACCCACTCCGACTGCAGAGGTACTTGTAATTTACGTCCCCAAGTCAAGTACGATAGGTCAACAAAATTTCCAACTGCTCGGTGTAAGGGTTGAAACATTTACCTCGGCATCAGCGAACCGGATGTTTAAGAACATGTGTTCTTATCCATTCGGCCATGCTGACCCCCTTATGATGTATCATTGCCGCCGCCCCCCCCCCCCCCAATATTTAAATGTATTAACCACTTTTCCTTCTTTTGTAATTTAAATTGTTTCTTTGATATAATAATTGTGTGCTTACGTGTGTGCGTGCGTGTCTGTGTATGTGTTAGTGTGATATACAAGCAATGGCCATAAATTGTTAGTATCAAAGTAAAAATAAAAGTACGAAAGCTGTTACTGTTTTGTATTATAGAAGATTAAAGAAACTACATGCTTTAATATACTTTGCTGTCAAATACTGTCATTTACTGCCCATATAGTACCTTGCGGTGCATGGCAGGGGGGTTCTTCAGCCTGAGGAATTAGGGCCGCCTGGCTAGTGCAGTCGCTGTGAACTGTGCAAGTTAAGTTTTCTTTTTGCCCCCGACAGAAAAAAAACTCCACACCTTACCGAGGATTCGAACCCGAGTCTCCCGAAGGAAAATCCGACATTCTAGCCACTCGGCCAGCCGCTCCTCAATGTAATTTACATTTTGCAAATTATATTAAATAAGATAAACAGTATTATATACTATAAAATATCTAATAATATATAATATATATGAAATGTTGAGAAGGTCAGTATAAGGGTCTATAGGTATGGACCTTGGGCAAATCAGAACATTCAATATAAGGGGACACGTCAAGTTCCTTCCGTGAAGTTTATTTACTTTGAAAGTTGTATAATGCCGAAACCACACAACATTTGGAATTTTCTAATAATTATTTTGTCGTGACCATACAATATTTGTAATTTCATAATTGTTTTTGCCGGCTCCCTGGCCAAGAGGTTAGCAGCTTTCTCCGTTAACCCCGAATACTCTCGTGGTTGACGTGAGCGGACGAGAATTAGAAGTGGTTCGAGTCGCGCCAGTGACTTATGAGAGTATGGAGCCGGTCGCTCAGAAAGTCGTGGCGTGCTGATGAGCGTAATCTAGCCTAGGAATCAACATACAACTGAAAGATGCTGGTGTTGACCGCAATATCCTGGAACAGGATGGAAAGGCAGAAAACAAATTTTTTTTTTTCGTTACCATGCAACAACTATACAACATTTGCAATTTTCTAATAGTTATATTGTCCAAATCAAACAACAAAAATACACAATTTGCAATTTATTAATATTAATTTTGCCGTGACCATATAACAACCATACAACATTTAAAACTTTCTAATAGTTATTTTATCGTAACCATGCAACAACCATACACAGATTGTAATTTTCTAATAGTTATTTTGTCGTGACCAATGTATTTATACAAGCAAATATATTTAAGCAGTTAAACTTATTATGCGCGTGACACTGTTATATGCGGAATAAATTCGGTATTCGCTTTCATATGTGTGATTTGGAATTGTCCTCTTGTTTTCGCCAGGAATATTTTGGACCAGGGTACATTTTTTGATAGTCATACATGTACACGCACTTACACACACACACACACACACACACACACATACACACACACATACACACATACACACACACATTCTGGACCGGGGTACATAGTTGATTGTCACACACACATACACACACACGCACATACACACATACACACACATACATTCTGGACCGGGGTACATAGTTGATTGTTACACACACACACACACACACACACACACATACGCAAATACAAACACACACATTATCTAATTGTGTTAGAATGCACAATTTCCCAACAAATGGGTTGTGATTAGTTAATTCTGTGTGTGTGGTGTGTGTGTGTGTGTGTGTGTGTGTGTGTGTGTGTTGTTGTTTTTTTTGTTTTTTTTTTTTGTTTTTTTTTTTTGAAACAACAACAAAACATATTGAATGTTATGCATGTATAGATTAGATAATCGGACATGCATTTGCTATTTCAAAAAAAATTCTTGTGATTACAACAAATTCGGTTTTCCCACAAATTTGCCATCGTTAACAATGTGTAAATTTAAACTAGCTATTCTTTACCTAACCAACGTTCGCCTTTGAAGAGATGTATTTAGATTTAAATCCCTTAGATCCGCTATTCGAGAATATATTCGTTATTTGCAGAATCAGTTCGAGCATCATCATCATCATCATCATCATCATCATCATCATCATCATCATTATCATCGTCATCATCATCATCGTCATCATCTTCCTCTGATGCCGTCATTCGTCGTGAGAATGAATAATTGACATTCTAGCGCCCGATGGGTGGCACTGGATTGTGTCATTCCGTGTAATTGTACGCTGTCTTTCATATCGTCAATCCATTATCTTCTTGAGCGTCCTCTTGATCTCGTAGCAGATCTTTTTTTATGTAGTACCAGTGCTGGTAGCTGATGGTGTTGCATTCTAACGAGATGGCCAAACCATTGATCTTCTGTCATTCAATACATGTGGCGCAAAGTGTTGATCCCACTTTCTGATAACATCATTTCTTATTCGGTCTCGGATAAGGTAAGTTGGCAGCTCTCCTCAAGCATCTTATCTCACAGTTGTTGATTTTGCGTGAGTGCGATTTTGATAATGTCCAAGTTTGACATTGATAGTATATGGTTGGTGTGAATATATTATATATTATTTGTAGTTTTGCGGACATGGGTATATTTGGATGTTTCAGTATGGGTGATAGTTGATATGTAAGCGCTCTTGCTTTTTGACATCTGATTTGGATTTCTCTGTCTATTCTGACATCTTCTGTGAGCATACTTCCAAGATATTTGAATTTGTTAACTTGTTTCAGAGATGAGCTACTTATCTGTATACTTAGTGGACCATAAAGTCAGGTCTTAGTCAGATATAACTGAGCTACCGTATGACAGTAGACGGTAAAATCTACATTCTGTTAGCGCCGAATGTTGGGCAGCGGTCACCAAACGTGACACCCCATATTGTGCAAACGGCTTCAGGCGGAGGAGTACAATGGGAAGGGTACAATCCTTACTATAGTGTGAGGAAATCCAACCTAAAGACGAAATGCCAAGACAGGAAAGACCAGGCTCTAATCATTGGTCGGCAACTGATTTAGGATGGAAGCTCCGACAAGCGGACAGTTAGAGTATTACTTTGCTGATCCGGCAGCTTCTACAGCTTGCCTTGTTCCAGACGTACTGGTGTTACCTTTACTCTGGAGTAAAGTGGCAGACCGAGAGAGAGAGAGAGAGAGAGAGAGAGAGAGAGAGAGAGAGATAGAGAGAGAGAGAGAGAGAGAGAGAGAGAGAGAGAGAGAGAGAGAGAGAGATCATGTTGCATAGGCAACACATGGTCTCTAAATTCAACCCAGGCTTTGTGTTATGGAGAGGTATATCTCCATTTTATAAACTATAATCTGTCAAGAAGGCAATGTGTTAATAAATTTAAACTCAATATTCCGAATATTCATGCGCCAGGAAGCGGCCATGTTCAACCAGACCCGAACTCGGCATTGCAAAGTCCACTACTGAATTCATCTTCAACGAATGATCACGTGTCAATTCTTGCCTTCACTTATTAACCTCTCTGTGAGTCTCCTTGGGGAAGTGGTTATACAGCATGAATCGCGATCCGAAGGTTGTGGGTTTGATTCCGGGCTACGTCGTTCGGTTCACGTACGCGATTTTCTCGGAGACTCCTGTGGGTCGTCGCTGGAGCTGCAAAGTTAGCTTTGTGCCACCATTTGGGTAGGTTGCCCTATGGGATAAAACCCTGTGTCATGAAGTCGACCGTCATGCCTTTTACATCTTTTTTTATGAATCTGTGATCGCTCCGGTTTACGGGATTTGAATCCACTCATATCCCATCAACCACCACATTCTTTCCTCTACTTATGTGATTTATAACTGTTGTTTTTATTTATTTGTTTAAACGGGTCTTAGTCAGCTATGACTGAGCTACCAAATGACAGTAGACGGTACTACCTGCTTTCTGTTAGCGCCGAACGTTGGGCGGCGCTCATCAAACTCGACACCCAACACCCAAAAATGTGCCGACGGCTTCGGGCGGAGGGACGCAACTGGGGGGGGGGGGTGTATGCGGGGGATACAAGCGTTATCCTGGTGCTAGGAAATGCAATCTGAAGACGAAATGTCGCGGCAGGGCAGACCTGGCCCTAAGCCTTGATTGCAAGTGGTCTAAGATCGAAGCCCCGACAGGCGAACAATTAGAGCATTCCTTTGCTGATCCGGCTTCTTCTGCAGCTTATTTTGTCCCTGGTGTATAGGTGTTATCTTTACTCTGAAGTAAACTAGGCAGTCCAAGAGAGAGGGATCATGCTGCATGGACAACACATGGTCTCTAGTATTCAGCCCAGGCGTTGTGCTATGGAGAGGTATAATTCCATCCCTGTTCGTAATTGGTCTCGAAATAAAAGCGAGAGGTAGTAGTCACGAGTTATAAGTTCCTTGTCAATTGGCGTAGACAAACTATCGTCTGTCAAGTCTATATTTATATCTACATTTAAATCAGTTCCTATATCTGTTCATGTATGTTTCGCGCTATTTCTAGGGCCTCAAGCCTTCCCCTACAACTGACGGGACTGTGGATTACGTATACCGGATAGGGACCAGCAGTCACCGCTAATCTGCAAATGTCCTTAATACGGTACGTTATGAAAAAAAAATCGCTTTATAAGAAGAAATATACTACAAAACTGGGAAAATTGAGAGCAAAAGAATAAGGGGAAGGCAAAGGAGTAAATAGCTGGATGGCTTGACCACATGTCATGGTCGAGACAAGAACACAGAGTTGATCCACGACTCTGGTGATTCTGTGAGATGGCGAAACATGATCGCGCACGCTTATCGGCATGGCATGTGGTGATGATGAATGGACTAGACCCAGCACTAGTCCGATGTGTTAGCGTGTTTGTTGTTTGACCGATGATTGGTTCATACAAAATGTGAGACCAGGTGGAGAAAATGGTGGAACAGACTGAGAACCCGCATGTGGAGAGAATGATATGGCGGAGAAACGGCAGGGGTTCTCGACGAATCTCAAAATGAGAAGGAAGACCTGAATAAATTTCAATCAGATGGCAGGTAGAACGATTAGCAGTGTGACTCTTCACTGGCTGATGAACGAGGGGACTGAGTCACGTGTGGGAATGTCCTGAGAGCAGTGATGTCGTTTTTTAGCTCAACTCAACTCATCTCAGCTCAAACTCAGCTCAACTCAGCTCAGTTCAGCTCAACTCAGCTCTACTCAACTCAACTCAACTCAACTCAACTCAACTCAACTCAACTCAACTCATCTAAACTCAGCTCTAATCTACTCAACTCAACTCAACTCATATATCCAACACTGTGGCTTGGGGGATTGTGAGACGCGTGGATTCATAATACCCCGTTATATCGAGTCCAGGGTTCGAAATCAGCCAGGGACGATTTGAAAGCATCAGTCACATTCGCTACCGCCATGGGTAGTTCAATTAGGCACAATGTAACAAACTGTCGTCCGTCAAGACGGTAGGGTGCTAGTGCGAATAGTACAGTACTATGTCCAATATTCTACACTTCTTACCCGAAGAAGGAACTGTTAGCGTCTAAATCTTACAACATTTTCTGCGGGAGACAGAGATTTTATTGGTTTCCCCGGAGTGTGATTATGCCTAACAATCAATCAATCATTTTTGTTTTTAAAATTAATATTAATGTAGTACATAGTTATGTAGGAAAAACGTAAAAAAGTAAAACCATTAGAAACGATACAGAATTTATTAAAGTTACCAGCACTGATTAATGGATACCCTGGCTGTCCCTACATACGGCTCTGGGGCCTTTAACTGATTCAGCGTCAAAGGATAATATATCCCCACTTGTGATCTTCAATTTGGACAGAAGGACGAAATATCGCATAAAAGGGTCATCGTCTTATTTGTATTGTTTCTTGGTATCACCATCAGTTTCAGTACTCAGTGGACGGAAATTTACACTATAATACCTTTTCATCTGACTGTACCGTGCTTGGTCCCAACCCACTTTTTGTTTGCACTCAGTCATTTAAGTGTTAAGGCAAAGTAACGCTTATGCATTACTCGAGATCGGTTGTAATTGTAGATGTGGACTGCGATGTCCTTCATGATAGCATCCCGAACACGAACAGAAAGGTATATTAGTAACATGCAGTTAAAGAACCACTTTGCATGGCTTGATGCTTATCCTTGATGCTTATGCATATAATAATCATTCACACATGTATGGTACGTTACACCTTCCTTAGGTATTTATAATGGCCATGTTAAAAATTGCCTAGTGAGTCATGTATTATTGATTTTTTCCATGTGTTTTAATGCATATTATTCTGTTTTCTAAGATCGGATTCATAAATAATGTATGAATAAACTAACGTATGAGAGGAAAGATAGGAGAAGGGCAGAATGTCAGACGGGCCTGCGTGCCCAATTCTCACCTTTTTAAAATAAAGTTTGTTCGTTCGTTCGTTCGTTCCGGTATATGTAATAATACCACGTTTGTATAGACCAACAGGCACGTGATTTGTAACGTGGTTATTATCCCGCAGAACGACTTTATTTCCTAGAGATTTCCTGGTACTGATTGTAGCCTGTGTCAACCTAGAAACCAAAGTTAAAGTGTTTCAAAAGCGTCATAATGTGGATTCGAATACATGACCACCAGACCGACTGCCAAGCGCTCTATCACTGCGCCACCGCGCGCCACGGGTTACGGGGTAGAATAAATCTGGAGTAGATATGTACATTGAGAAAACCCGAGAATAGTATAACTAGAAAAGTCTTTATCTGGAAATGGCAGGGCAAAAGAAATAGAGGAAGACCTAAAAATGCATGGAGAAGAGGAAAAGAAACAGAAATGAACGATATGGGTAGGGCACTGGTAGAGCTGCATGGGATTGCGGCTAAACATAGAATGGCTTGGAGTCAGTTGCTTTAGTGCCTATGTCCCTATGGGAGAATTTGGGTAAAAGAAGAAGGTGTTAGTTAGTTAGTCGCGGCTCCAACTTCACGGTAAAGGGTCGTTCACTTAATGCTCCGTTCCTGTGCCAGTGAATACGACACAACATGTTTCTCACTGCCATGTGTGGAAAGTGGAACAGACATGAGTCTTGACAAACCAATAGCGTGCACATGTATACAATGCATGAGGCCGCTACCTAAATAACATTACGGGCCAGATTTCATGCTATGCTGTATTGCAACTCCATAATCAGTTTGATTAACCCATTTTTCTTTAATCAACTTATACCAACTGCATAGCGTTTTCACTTTACACAGCAAAGAAATAGTGCTAAAATACCTTCAGATATTTTAACTGCGTTAATATCAGCTTTTGAAGATTTTTACATGTTCTTTTGGAACATCAATCAAGTAGCATTCTCCCTCACTCAACATCTTAGCAACAACAGTTTTAGTATGATCCTGGAGCTTATATCTTTTGGTTGGCCATTTTGGTGTACCGTAGGCTTACACAGCTTAAACTCAGTAACACCGTGACTGCCTTCACAAATTGATTGAAATTAGGACTACTATATATTTATAAACTATAAATATATAGTAGTTCTTTTTTTTTATAGTACTTAATATTCAAGAAAATAAATATACTGCTATTCAGCAACAAAACAACTTCGATTACAGCAGATTAAAACTAGCTTGGTATTTACAAATCGCCTAAAGACGCCAGTCAACAACTACAGCAACAATGGCTGAGTAGCAGCGTGCATGCGCAATGTGTCAGTCTGTCACGATTGCCGCCTGCCCGGAAACAAAACTAACGTCACTCAGACAGTGTAACCAGATTTTAGCAAGCAGCGTGATCATCAAAATTACCCAACACGACCCAAAAGATAGTAAAATTTCGATAATTTAGTTAATGCAATGTTACATTGATGTATTGCACGATTACAACCCTCCCAAAGCTCCACACACGCTACTAAAACTTGCCCCCTTCCCCCCCCCCTCCCACCCCCCCCCCCTCAATGCATTCCGCAAACGCGTTAAATTTCCGGCAAATAGTCGTGAAAAGTAGACCAATTTGGCGCGAAATCTGCCCAACTGGCAACACTGCTTAGCAGTGCGTATTACGTATTTTTGTCTCTACAACCTTTTTCCAGTCACGTCAAACTTTTATAATTGTAATTGCTGGTGACGCACCAAAATGTAATCTTATATAATAAAAGGCTATGTGTATTTTTTTTTATTTATCCGGTGTCCCACATCAAGATAAAGAATAGATACAAATATATAAAAACAAAAGGAGGGATAAAACGCCATAAAAGGGTAAACAATTAAATCAAATTAAGGTTAGCACTCACGTAGATCAAGTTGCTATGACATGGCTACTGTTCCATGGGAAATACAAATGTGTGGGATTCCCATTGGAATAACATTTCTATGGCCAAGCCTGTATATTTTGCATAAGGCCGCTGCCAGAATGCCAACACAAAAGTCCACCACGAAAATTACAGTTCATCGTCGATTGAAACAGCAGTCACCAGGGACAAAAAAACAGCCACATATTACTGCAGTAAGCAAACCCAGTTAGTTCAGCAATCGGTGGGGCGCCATTTTTTCTAAACATGCAGTTCAGTATACAAACAACCGCGGACAGCTGTAAAAGGACTGCACCCGAAAATCTACAGCTCACAGTGTCGCTCCACGCACTTAAATCTGTACATGGGCGACGGAACCATAAAATAAGATGATACATCCCCCTAACTGAAATGAATAACAATGGGAGAGAATGGACGTAGCTGCATGGGGTAGCTAAGGCAACAGTGGCTTGGAGTGAGTTGGTTAAGTCCCATTTCCCTATGGAGTAAAAAGGACGAAAGAAGAAGAAGATAGTTCCTATCCGTAATTTATATGAAACAGTTCTTGCGCCTGTGTGTGTGTGTGTGTGTGTGTGTGTGTGTGTGTGTGTGTGTGTGTGTGTGTGTGTGTGTGTGTGTGTGTGTGTGTGTAGGTGTGGGTGTGTGTTTAAAAAGGGTTTGGCAGGCAAGAAGATTGACTTCATTGCACCAGGTGTTATCCCATTTGGCTCGGTCCCTTTCCCCCTTAATAATAGAAATAAAAATAATAATAAAACCCTAGTATAACAGGCAGTCCCCTTTTGGTAGATCAGTATATTCCGCATAGCTAATAAACAAGTGCCACACTTACTGGGTCATGTAGTATTGATTTTTGCATTTTGCCCATGCCTTTATGAAGCATATATTTGATATCGTTGCTGTTCTCAGTTAGTCTTCGTGTGTGAATGAAATAATGTATGAAAGAGAGTGATAGAAGGGCAGAATGTTAGTCGGGCCTGCATGCCCATTTCTTAACCCTTTGCAAATAAAGTATGTTCGTTCGTTCGTTCGTTCGTTCGTTCCTCAATGCTGCCTACCGAGAACACGAACTCCATATCTCCAGCGACAACCCCCCTGAGTCTGAGAAAACTGCACTTGTGAACCAAACAACGCAACCCGGAATCAAACCCACAACCTTCATAGCGCTAGGCAGGAGGGGTAGACTCCCTGCGTAAGTGCATTGAGCGTAGATGTACGTACACCCGACATTTTACATAAGGTTACATTTCTGAGACCTGGTAACTTCAACAATGTGAGCTTGTAGACAGGACACCATCAATTATTAATGAATGTCCTTCTGTCGGATGAATTGCCGCGCATAGGCAGCTGTTATTTTCTCCAGTTAACTGAATTACTGAAACCTAGCAGATATGTTTATATCTCTTTCGACCGTCTTGAAAGGTCAAGACCAATCTAACCCAGAAGCAGGAAGCACTGTTGGGTGACTGATGCCAGATTGTTGACTGTAGAGGTGTGAAGTGTTTAACAAGCTAGTTGCGTGTGCTGAACATGATGTTATAACCAACGCCAGCATTCACTGGCTGTTTGTGATTTACTTTGCAATTTTATTTTCCGTAGACCAAGAAGACGGTGGAGAGATAATACATATACAGACCTACAAGCACTTGGAATCAACGACTAGCAAGAGAAGGTCCACCAGAGAGACGAATGGAGACGGATTGTATCTGCAGCAAAGAACCTCAATGGCTCGGAATGCTGAAGAAGAAGAAGATGTAAAGATAATTTATTACAAATATCAGAAAGAAGCAGTCATAATTTATTTATTTTGGGGGGGGAGGGAGGGGGGCACATTATGAGAATACAAACACTGAAACATGACGTGACAGCCGGAATGATTTGTGGAAAGAAAGATGGGGAATACAGCGTGAGTAAATTCTTCAGTCTTGTGTCATAGCACGGAAGAAAGTCAACACAAGAAATGATTAATGCCGTCGGAGATCACAATTTGTTGAGAGGCATGATCGCCCACACCAGCTGGCAAGGCATTGGATGATGATAATGAGTTTGGCATTTCTTTCAGTAATGCCGACGCCTCATACCATGGAAACGACGCACAACGCCTCGCTTCTAATTTGCCCGCGGCAGACTTCGAACCCTCGGCTGAGTATGTCGAACCCTCGACTGGGTATGTCGAACTCTCGACTGGATATGGCGTACTCTCTACTGGGTATGTCGAACCCTCGAGGTATGTCGGGGAGTTATGAAAATGCGTTCTATTATCTCCTAAGCCCTAAGCCACAGACAGCAGTATTTACAACAAGTTAGATTTCTTGACAAGTCTACATACAGTAGTTTGCCATTGCTTTCTTAACGGTGGACACACATACCATTGTATGGAAACCAACGTAAAGCTTGCACATCGCCCGCAGCCGTGTTTCGAACGCGGTATGCGGGAATACGAATTAAAACAAAGCCGAACTCTCGACTGGATATGGCGTACTCTCTACTGGGTATGTCGAACCCTCGAGGTATGTCGGGGAGTTATGAAAATGCGTTCTATTATCTCCTAAGCCCTAAGCCACAGACAGCAGTATTTACAACAAGTTAGATTTCTTGACAAGTCTACATACAGTAATTTGCCATTGCTTTCTTAACGGTGGACACACATACCATTGTATGGAAACCAACGTAAAGCTTGCACATCGCTCACAGCCGTGTTTCGAACGCGGTATGCGGGAATACGAATTAAAACAAAGCAAATTAACCTTCTCAAAGCTTTGTGGGCGTACTCGACATATTTTTTTAAGACCTTCCAAACATGGAGGATAGCCGATGTAGCTGTTAAGGCCTACTTGAGTGTTTATGCTTGTGGCTACGGTTTGCTTACGCATTTTCCTCATGTTAGGCTGATAATGCATGGTTCCGTCGCCCTGCTACTAAGTTGAGTGCGTGGAGCGACACTGTGAGGTGTGAATTTCGTGTGGGGAGCTTTTACATCTGTCCAACATTGTTTGTAGCATGAACTGCAGGTTCAGAAAAATCGCAGGCGGGAGGTTGCTGAACTAACTGGGTAGCCTAATGCAGTAATGTGTGGCTTTTGGTTTTCTAGTGGCTGCCGCTTCCATGGATGATACACTTTATTTTCCATGGCGGACATTTGTGTTGACATTTTGACAGCGGCATTATACATAGTATACATGAGCAGTCTGTTGGCTTGTCGTGATAACTGTCTGTTCCACTTTTCACACAGGGCAGTGAGGAGCATTTTATGTGATATTCACTGGCACAGGAACGGAGCGTAATGGGGAGACTCTTTGCCGTGAAGTTGGAACCGCGACTAACTAACGACATATTTTTAATAAAGTAACGAAACACTTTAACACGCCTTAAGACGCTTTATGCATATGGTGCTAAACCCGAATTATTATCGATAAATCGGCATACGTTGGTTGATGTGGTCGATGTTATATATGTCGTTTTTACTACCATGGTATTTTCTGGCACTCAGTTTAGACTGGGTCGACCTGGGAGTCAAGGTCAATGTAAAACACCCGCCCGATGCGGATTCGACAACCTGACCGCCAAGTTGAAAGGTCAGCGTCTAGCCACAAAACCGCCGTATCTCCCCATGGCATATTGTGCCAGCCTCATGTTTTGTAGATCAATCGGCCTACATGTGTGACTGGGCTATACGGGATAGAAACTGGCGCAATGAAGTCGATCATCGAGCCTTTAACCCATCCCCGAGGAGAGGGTGACCCCTTTTCCTGGTATTAATTTTCGGTGGGTAAGACCTGAGAACCGATTTTTGGTAGCCCGGCTTTGGAAGCAATGACTCGAACTCATGGCATCGGGTCGGCAAGCCACTATATAGCTTCTAAGCTACCTCTGCTCCCGGGGGGAGTTGATCTTTAACCAATATCTGGGTAAGTGAGCGCATACAATTAATCTTGTTTGGATAAACACAAGTCCTCTAGATACGTGAGCGCATGCAAGTAATCTTGTTTGGATAAACACAAGTCCTCTAGATACGTGAGCGCATGCAAGTAATCTTGTTTGGGTAAAACACAAGTCCTCTAGATACGTGAGCGCATACAATTAATCTTGTTTGGATAGACACAAGTCCTCTAGATACGTGAGCGCATGCAAGTAATCTTGTTTGGATAAACACAAGTCCTCTAGATACGTGAGCGCATGCAAGTAATCTTGTTTGGGTAAAACACAAGTCCTCTAGATACGTGAGCGCATGCAAGTAATCTTGTTTGGATAGACACAAGTCCTCTAGATACGTGAGCGCATGCAAGTAATCTTGTTTGGATAGACACAAGTCCTCTAGATACGTGAGCGCATGCAAGTAATCTTGTTTGGGTAAAACACAAGTCCTCTAGATACGTGAGCGCATGCAAGTAATCTTGTTTGGATAAACACAAGTCCTCTAGATACGTGAGCGCATGCAAGTAATCTTGTTTGGATAAACACAAGTCCTCTAGATAAGTGAGCGCATGCAAGTATTCTTGTTTGGATAGACACAAGTCCTCTAGATACGTGAGCGCATGCAAGTAATCTTGTTTGGATAGACACAAGTCCTCTAGATACGTGAGCGCATGCAAGTAATCTTGTTTGGATAGACACAAGTCCTCTAGATACGTGAGCGCATGCAAGTAATCTTGTTTGGATAAACACAAGTCCTCTAGATACGTGAGCGCATGCAAGTAATCTTGTTTGGATAGACACAAGTCCTCTAGATACGTGAGCGCGTGCAAGTAATCTTGTTTGGATAAACACAAGTCCTCTAGATACGTGAGCGCATGCAAGTAATCTTGTTTGGGTAAAACACAAGTCCTCTAGATACGTGAGCGCATACAAGTAATCTTGTTTGGATAAACACAAGTCCTCTAGATACGTGAGCGCATGCAAGTAATCTTGTTTGGATAGACACAAGTCCTCTAGATACGTGAGCGCATGCAAGTAATCTTGTTTGGATAAACACAAGTCCTCTAGATAAGTGAGCGCATGCAAGTAATCTTGTTTGGATAGACACAAGTCCTCTAGATACGTGAGCGCGTGCAAGTAATCTTGTTTGGATAAACACAAGTCCTCTAGATACGTGAGCGCATGCAAGTAATCTTGTTTGGGTAAAACACAAGTCCTCTAGATACGTGAGCGCATACAAGTAATCTTGTTTGGATAAACACAAGTCCTCTAGATACGTGAGCGCATGCAAGTAATCTTGTTTGGATAGACACAAGTCCTCTAGATACGTGAGCGCATGCAAGTAATCTTGTTTGGATAAACACAAGTCCTCTAGATAAGTGAGCGCATGCAAGTAATCTTGTTTGGATAAACACAAGTCCTCTAGATACGTGAGCGCATGCAAGTAATCTTGTTTGGATAGACACAAGTCCTCTAGATACGTGAGCGCGTGCAAGTAATCTTGTTTGGATAAACACAAGTCCTCTAGATACGTGAGCGCATGCAAGTAATCTTGTTTGGGTAAAACACAAGTCCTCTAGATACGTGAGCGCATACAAGTAATCTTGTTTGGGTAAAACACAAGTCCTCTAGATACGTGAGCGCATGCAAGTAATCTTGTTTGGATAGACACAAGTCCTCTAGATACGTGAGCGCATGCAAGTAATCTTGTTTGGATAGACACAAGTCCTCTAGATACGTGAGCGCATGCAAGTAATCTTGTTTGGATACACACAAGTCCTCTAGATACGTGAGCGCATGCAAGTAATCTTGTTTGGGTAAAACACAAGTCCTCTAGATACGTGAGCGCATGCAAGTAATCTTGTTTGGATAGACACAAGTCCTCTAGATACGTGAGCGCATGCAAGTAATCTTGTTTGGATAAACACAAGTCCTCTAGATACGTGAGCGCATGCAAGTAATCTTGTTTGGGTAAAACACAAGTCCTCTAGATACGTGAGCGCATGCAAGTAATCTTGTTTGGATAGACACAAGTTCTCTAGATACGTGAGCGCATGCAAGTAATCTTGTTTGGATAAACACAAGTCCTCTAGATACGTGAGCGCATACAAGTAATCTTGTTTGGGTAAACACAAGTCCTCTAGATACGTGAGCGCATGCAAGTAATCTTGTTTGGATAGACACAAGTCCTATAGATACGTGAGCGCATGCAAGTAATCTTGTTTGGATAGACACAAGTCCTCTAGATACGTGAGCGCATGCAAGTAATCTTGTTTGGATAAACACAAGTCCTCTAGATACGTGAGCGCATGCAAGTAATCTTGTTTGGATAGACACAAGTCCTCTAGATACGTGAGCGCATGCAAGTAATCTTGTTTGGATAAACACAAGTCCTCTAGATACGTGAGCGCATGCAAGTAATCTTGTTTGGGTAAAACACAAGTCCTCTAGATACGTGAGCGCATGCAAGTAATCTTGTTTGGATAGACACAAGTCCTCTAGATACGTGAGCGCATGCAAGTAATCTTGTTTGGATACACACAAGTCCTCTAGATACGTGAGCGCATGCAAGTAATCTTGTTTGGGTAAAACACAAGTCCTCTAGATACGTGAGCGCATGCAAGTAATCTTGTTTGGGTAAAACACAAGTCGTCTAGATACGTGAGCGTATGCAAGTAAACTTGTTTGGATAGACACAAGTTCTCTAGATACGTGAGCGTATGCAAGTAATCTTGTTTGGATAAACACAAGTCCTCTAGATACGTGAGCGCATGCAAGTAATCTTGTTTGGGTAAAACACAAGTCCTCTAGATACGTGAGCGCATGCAAGTAATCTTGTTTGGATAGACACACGTCCTCTGGATAAGTGAGTGCATACACCTAATCTTGTATGGATAGACACAAATCATCTAGATAAGTGAGTGCATACAAGAAATCTTATCTGGGTAAAACACAAGTCTTCTAGATAAGTGAGCGCATACAAGTACTCTTGTCTTACAAGTCCTCTAGATTAGTGAGCGCACAGAAGTAATCTTGTTTGGATAAAGATATGTTCTATTGCTATGTGAGCCAAAACATGTTATCTTGTTTGGATAGACATAAGTCCTTTGGCTTTGTGAGCGCATACAAGTAATCTTTTCTGGATAGACTTAAGTCTTCGCTAGTCTACAGTTCTTCAAGTTGTACAAAGTAAAGACCCTGAATCTACAAAGTTGTACAGGAAGAGTGGCCAGTAATCCCACACAGCTTATTGAATTTGAACTACGTTACGTACATTATGGTTTCGATAATGTAACACTACCTTCTTTTTATAGCCCAATCCGGGTCGTGTTGGTCATCGTGTCTTTCCAACGCTTTCTGTCTCTTGTACTGTAGACTACACTTCCCGATGACCCATTTTCCAAACGTCTTCTAATTTGCGGTCCAAAACAACCTTCAGACAGACATCAACACTGGTACAATATAACGTGATGGCCGTTGGGTCTTTTGTTAAGTGTCACAGAATCCGCCACTTTCGAGTCTGCTGAAAATGGAGAACTTAGTGACAACTGGCAAGATAGAGGGGAACAGACCAAGAGGAAAACCAAGAGGAAAATACCTGGATGGCTTGGCCACATGGCATGGACGAGACAGGAACACTGAGCTGATCCACGACACTGGTGATCGAGTGAAATGGCGAGTCATGACCGCCCACGCTTTCCGGCATGGCACATGATTGATTGATTGATTGATTGAATCACATTCATGCAGTAATTTCCTCTGTAACATCACCACCAGGGATAATACTGATATTCCCTGGTGATTAACAATAAAACATATTTATATTACTTTATATCTTATAATTATTACATTGAAATACCTATCTTGTGCTGGTATGTCTTTCTTTCAGCTAGAATGCATCTTGCTGAAGTAGTGAATCTCTGTTGTTCTCTCCATGACTGAGCGCTGGCTGAACGCGAAATGCTTTACATCAAAGTTATACGTTGGGTTGCTAGCCATTATCAGTTGCTTTTTGGTCAGGGAAGAGAAAAGATAAAATACTAGAAGTTTCTTTCTTTGGAAGATTGACCAGTTTCATTTAGGCTTTATTGTTCTATTAGCCAGGTAAGCCTACAATCTAACATCGTAGGTGGTTAACCAGATCCAAAATGCTTTTGTGAATGAACGAATAAATGAAAGTGCAGTCATTTCATTTCTACCCTAGTACGTCAACCGTCAGTTAGACCGGATGGAAAAATAGCTAGGGTCTTTCAACATTATTTTCTATTAGTTGAGCTGCCAACAGCCCAAACCAAAACCAGACGAAACTACAGTCCCTAAACTCAAGATATTCATCCAGCTAACCTTCCGAGGAGATAACGTTATGCAACGTCTACAGGACCGCCTCATTACAGCTATCGGCCGAACATTCTGTGCTGCAACTCAGTCATTAGGTACAGAACCACACCTATTCCCACCCCTGTAATAAAAGAACATATTCCTCGTTACCCCCAAATCTAATTGCATTTACCAATTCACATGCAGGTGCCAGTCTACCTACAACGGCAGAACAGAGGGGCAGTTGAACCACAGAGTGGTTTAGCATATACCTAATTGGATTGACATGATACTACACACAGGCGATGGAAGACTAGGGAGACCGATACACCGAAAATTTCCCGCTTTGTCGATTGTGAGGCACGTATTGGAAAGCGGCTATGTGCTTTATAGAGACAGTGGCTTTCGCGTGTTGTTCAACAATCAAAATAGTCGCTTGTTAAAGTTTGCAGAAGCCATAATGATTAATCTACATAGGCCAGTTTTGTGCAAACAGAAAGACATGTTAGTCAGTTTAAAATTGCCATGGTAGACAATTTACATTACTGTGCGAACATGTGTATATTTCAGCTTGAACTATTTATCCATATGTTTGTGTATTCTCATCTGTCATATTATCAGTTAAATACCATTTGATTTTATCATATATAATCTAAACTTATGTTCATTACTGTAGTTTGAGTGAGAGAGTGAGTGAGTGTGAATGAGAGACAGAATGAGTGAGAGTGAATGAGTGAGCGTGAGAGTTAATGAGTGAGAGTGAATGAGTGAGAGTGAATGAGTGAGCGGGAGAGTGAATGATTGAGCGTGAGAGTGAATGAGTGAGCGGGAGAGTGAATGAGTGAGAGTGAATGAGTGAGCGGGAGAGTGAATGAGTGAGCGTGAGAGTGAATGAGTGAGCGTGAGGGTGAATGAGTGAGCGGGAGAGTGAATGAGTGAGCGTGAGAGTGAATGAGGGAGCGTGAGGGTGAATGAGTGAGCGGGAGAGTGAATGAGTGAGCGTGAGAGCGAATGAGTGAGAGTGTGTGTGTGTGAGAGTGAATGAGTGAGAGTGAATGAGTGAGCGTGAGAGTGAATGAGTGAGCGTGAGAGTGAATGAGTGGGCGTGAGAGTGAATGAGTGAGCGTGAGAGAGAATGAGTGAGCGGGAGAGTGAATGATTGAGCGGGAGAGTGAATGAGTGAGCGGGAGAGTGAATGAGTGAGCGGGAGAGTGAATGAGTGAGCGGGAGAGTGAATGAGTGAGCGGGAGAGTGAATGAGTGAGCTTGAGAGTGAATGAGTGAGCGGGAGAGTGAATGATTGAGCGGGAGAGTGAATGAGTGAGCGTGAGAGTGAATGAGTGAGAGTGAATGAGTGAGCGTGAGAAGGAATGAGTGAGTGTGAGAAGGAATGAGTGAGTGTGAGAAGGAATGAGTGAGCGTGAGAGTGAATGAGTGAGCGTGAGAGTGAATCAGTGAGCGGGAGAGTGAATTATTGAGCGTGAGAGTGAATGAGTGAGCGTGAGAGTAAACGAGTGAGCGTGAGAGTGAATGAGTGAGCGGCAGAGTGAATGAGTGAGCGGGACAGTGAGAGTGAATAAGTGAGAGTGAATGAGTGAGCGGGAGAGTGAATGAGTGAGAGTGAATGAGTGAGCGGGAGAGTGAATGAGTGAGCGGGAGAGACAGAATGAGTGAGAGTGAATGAGTGAGCGTGAGAGTGAATGAGTGAGCGGGAGAGTGAATGAGTGAGCGGGAGAGTGAATGGGTGAGCGGGAGAGACAGAATGAGTGAGCGTGAGAGTGAATGAGGGAGCGTGAGAGTGAATGAGTGAGCGGGAGAGTGAATGAGTGAGCGGGAGAGTGAATGAGTGAGAGTGTGTGTGTGTGTGAGTGAATGAGTGAGAGGGAATGAGTGAGAGTGAATGAGAGAGAGAGAGTGTGTGTGTGTCTGTGTGTGTGTGTGTGTGTGTGTGTGTGTGTGTGTGTGTGTGTGTGTGTGTGTGTGTGTGTGTGTGTGTGTGTGTGTGTGTGTGTGGGCACGCTGGCATCACTACTTTTACATCACATACTTTTTATGTACACATTTTTCTCCATGTTTAGCATTGTTTATGTTTACAACATTCATTTCACAATGTTTATTTTTCTTCCTATGTAAATGTATAATGCTCTTGATGAACGAAAGAAGGGCCAAATGTAAGACGGGCCTTCGCGCCCAATTTGTGACCCTAATAAAGTTGATTTGATTTGATTTGATTTGATTTATCTAGTTATTTTACTTTATGTTGTGTGAATTGTGTGTATGTAGCTGACGAGATGTAATGAAATATGCCAGGCAATAAATCTATTGTTTGTGTCTTAGTTTTCAAAAGTGTACAATCTGACAGCCTACAACTAAGGATAAAGACAGAACTGATTGAGAAACTTAACTTGTGATATAATAATGGGTGATGACTACGATAATGGTGGCAGCGATAGTAGTGGTGTTTGTGGTGGCTTTCGTAGTGGTGGTTTTTGTGGTGGTAGTTTTGTGGTTGTGGTGATAGTAATGATGTTGATGGTGCCATTGGTGATGTTTGTGATGGTGGTTGGTAATGATAATGGTGGTGGTTTTTGTGGTGGTGGTGGTGATGGTGGCGGTGGCGGCGGCGGCGGCGGTGGTGGTGATTGTGGTGGTGGTGGTGGTGGTGGTGGTGGTGGTGGTGCTGGTGGTGCTGGTGGTGGTGGTGGTGGTGGTGACGGCGGCGGCAGTTTCTGTGGTGGTGGTGTTTGTAGTTATGAGTGAGGATGAGAGACAGTAGTAGTAATAGAGGATGAGGGAGTAAGTGGGTAAGATAGAGTCGGAAAGCGAGAGAAGAGAGACAAAGTGAGAGAGAAGATAAACAAAGCTTTCAAAGAGGCAGTGACATGTGTGTGTGTGTGTGTGTGTGTGTGTGTGTGTGTGTGTGTGTGTGTCTATATATATATATATATATATATATATATATATATATATATATAGTACAAAGGCACGCCTGAAGATGAGAGAGAGAGACAGAGAACGAACGAACGAACGAACGAACTTTATTTTAAAAGGGTAACAAATTGGGCACGCAGGTCCGTCTTACATTCGGCCCTTTCGATCACTCATCTTTCATTCATCAAATGTGCATGTTACATTTACATAGGGGAAACAAACATTGTCAAATTGATTTTGTAAGCATAAACAATGCATATTACGCATGGTACATTCACATGGGGGAAAAAACATTGTCAAATGAAAGTTGTAAACATAAACAGTACATATTGCAATGTTGTGAGATACATCCCCCATCCACCCTCACACCCCGCAGCCACCCACACATCCCTCAGCCACCCACACATACCTCCACCCACCCACACATACCTCCACGCACTCACACAGACTCAGGCAAACATACATGCCGCCACCCACCCACCGATCCCCCACCCACACACATTTCCCCATCCACACATACATCCCCCACGCACCCCATAACCGACACGCACACATCCAGAGAGAACGAAAGAGACATAGAGAGAGATGAGATTGAGGCTGTGAACAGACATCAGGCTATAGCAACTCGGAAAGGACTTTAGAAGAAAGCGGTATTACTTTACGGAAACTATAATGTAAGAAAGATTGGAATCTGAAAGAATTAGAGGATGCCAAAGATATAAATGAGGAGACAATATCGGCATGTGGACAGTATTCAATCTAACAGACTAGAACCATGGACAGACAGAAAAATCAATGATCAAGTCCTAGAAGAAACAAATGAAAAATTACAGAAATTAGATCTAGAGAGTCAATATTTTTGGGCACGTTATGAGAAGAGTAAACTAGAGAACTTGACAACTCGCAAGATTGAAGGAAAAGAACACGGGGAAGCAGCGCAGTAAATATATGGATGGTTTGGTCACGTGGATTGGTCGAGACAAGAATACATAGCTGATCCACGACTCTAGTCATCGTGTGGGATGGCGAAATATGGCTGCTCACGCTTGTCGGCATGGCACATGATGAATGAGTCTGCAACTAAGGCTCAAGATAGAAGCTTCTGAAGAACGTTCACTCCAGTTATAATACTAGAAGATGATTATTACAATTGTGTGGAAATGTTGCACTGGCCATGCGGGAGTGCGGGCGGTTGAACAGGCTGATAGGCTGGCAGGGAATGCACCTCTTGGTGGTAGATTACCTATGGACAAGGGAGAGGTGGTCGTACGCCTGTGAGACCAGGTGGAGAAGGCGGGGGAACAGACTAAGAATAAGAATGAGATTAAGGTGGATCCACAGAGGTTCTGGAAGAATCTCACAACTGAGATGGAAGACCAGGAAAATTTTCAATCAGATAGCGGTGAGAACGATTTATAGTATGATTCTTCGCTGGCTGTTGAACGAGGGGACGAAACGCGTATGGGAATGTCCTGAGTGCAGTGATGTCGGTTCTTAGCTCAACTCAACTCAACACAACGGTTGTGATGATGGTTGTGGTGATGTTGGTGGTTGTGGTGACAGTGGTTATATAACGGTATAGGGTATAAAACACACTTATTCGTGGACCCTGGAATGTTAAACTAAAACTAAGCACCCGGTCAACACCGTGCCTTCTGGCGTAACAGGCAGCCGACTGTTGATTATACCCTGTAGAGAGGGACACTCCAGTGCTCTAGTCAGCTCTAATTTCTAAACACCGAGAAGATAATAGTTGGCTGCTAATATGTCTGCTTGTTAATAGTTAATGTTTCCTGCACTTCAACTTAATTGATTCGCAAACCGGATAACATCATGTTTATTCCTATGCTTGCATCTGTTAACTCAGGAAGAATAATGGTAGGTGTCATATAATATGCGTGACAACTGGGAAAAGAGGGGGGGGGGGGGGGGGAATAGGGAGAGAGGAAGAGAGAGAGAGAGAGAGAGAGAGAGAGAGAGAGAGAGAGAGAGAGAGAGAGAGAGAGAGAGAGACGAGACGAGACGAGACGAGACGAGATGAGATGAGGTGACAAAACATATCTGATATATGAGAAGAAAAGCCAGAGAAATCAGAGAAAAAGAGCAAGGAGCGACTCAATAGAGAGAGAGATGGAGGGGGGGGGGGGGGGGGGAGAGTAAGTGAGAGAAAGAGACAGAGTGAGAGACATAAAGAAAGAAATGGTTTTCATAGCAGAGAGAGAATTTTGAATTGAACTGAATTGATCTTTATTTTCAAAGGGTAACAAATTGGGAGCGTAGGCCCGTATTACATTCGGCCCTTCCAATCACTCATCTTTCTTTCATCAACAGTGGATGATGCATTCACATAGGAAAAAAAACATTGTCAAATGAATGTTGTAAGCATAAACAATGCATATTCTCATGTTATGTGACACATCCCCCCTCCCACACACACACACACATCCCGCACCAACCCAACAACACATCCCTCACCTACTCACACATCACCCACCCATACCCACACATACCCCACCCACCACACATCCCCAACTCATCCCTCCACCCACTCACAGATCCCCCCCACGAACCCAGACATCCCTCACCCACACACACGCATCGTTCCACACACTCACACGTACCCCAATCCACTCAAGCTCACCCAAACACACATGCTCCACCCTCCAACCACACACACATACCCCTCACACACGCACATCCCGCACCAACACACATATTCCTCACCCACTCACACATCAACCATCCATATCAACACATCTTTCCATCCACACACACACACATTTCCCCGCCACCACACATTTCACAACCACTCACACACCCCAACAACCACACACACATCCCCCACCGACACACATTCCTCCACCAACACACACACACACATCTCCTAGGCAAACACACATCCCCCACACACACACATCTCCCACCTACCAACACCCACTTATCCCCCACCCGCCAACACCCACACATCCCACTACCCACCAACACCCAAGCAAACACGCGAACCCAAACACACATCCTCCTCCCACACATCCCTCACCCACCCACACGCCCCATCCATAATCACATCCCTCCACCCACCAACCCACTCATCTCCGCACCCACCTACACATCCCCCACAAACCCACACATCCCACACCTCCCCACCCACCCACTCACTTCCCACCCGCACACATCTCCCCACCCACACACTTCTCCCATACTCCAACACACCTCTCCCACCCACCCACACACCTCCACAATCCACACATACACTCCCTATCCACACATTCCCTCACCCACACACAAACACCGACCCACACACACATCCCCAACCCACACACCTCTTCCATTCATATACACATCAGCCACACCCATCCCCCACCCCATACACACATCCCCACACACCCTACACACATCCCCACACACCCATCCACATACCCCACCCACACATCCCCACTCCACACATCCACACCCCCCAACCCACCAATACTCACCCCACTCACACACATCCCTCGCCCACACGTGACACCCCCACCGACCCACTCACATTTCCACCCAGAAACATCCCTCATCCACACACATATTCCCCACCCACCAACACATTCTCTACTCCACCCACCCAGCCACACACAATTCCCCCACCCACACACACATACCCCCACACACATACCCCACCCACAAACTCATCCCCAACACAAACACAATCCTCACATCTAGACACACACATAATGCCTCAAATAATCCCTGAAGCTAATGTGAACAAACTCCCACACTTTACACACACCAACACTGACGATTATGTTAAATAATGTCAAAGAGACAGATGAACTAGTTGTGATGGGTGATTTTAACGGACGAATAGGCACACGAAGAACACCATGGGATGATTGCATGGGGCCATTCAGCGACAAAGAGACTGATTGTAACAGCAATGGTCAACATCTACTCAACATATGCTCCGAACATGGACTAATAATAGCAAATAGTTTTTTCAACATCGTCGTAGCCACATCAAAACCTGGTATAAATGGAATGACATAGACCAAGCATCTCAAATTGACATTATTCTAATTAGGAAATCAGACAGAAGACTACTATTAGTTTCAAGAGCACTCCCAAATACAGATGTTGATACTGATCACAAACCAGTCATAATAAAAAAGATTTTCCGACACAGGAAAATAAGAATACAAAAAGGTAAAAACACATGTCATCAATTATAGGAGGCTGCAGGAAAATACGGAGACGAATTCAATCAAGAAATCAAAAACCTGCATAAGAACATCCCTGATGACCACACAAGCGTAGATAAGGAATGGACATGTTTCAAGGCTGCCATGCTCGACACACTGGAAAATAAATGTGGAACAAAGAAAATAGGGCAGGACAAAAGATTAAGAACAGCCTGGTGGAACAACGAAGTTAAAGATAGCATATCCAAAAAGAAGGTAGCATTCAAAAAGTGGATCACAACAAAATCTGAACAGGACTATATTACTTATAGAATAGCACGGCGTAATGCCAAACGAACTATTAAAGCATCTAAAGATGAATCCTGGAGAATATACGGTGAACAGATGGCGACCCTTAGCAAAGACTGCCCAAGAGAATTTTATAAACGTGTCACCACAATGAGAAACAGAGATGCATGCTACAACCCAACCACCATCATAAACAGCAAAAGAGGTATACCAATATTTAATCCACAACAAAGACTAGCAAGGTGGGCAGAATACTTTCAAGAACTACTTAACCCCACACATAACATAGAAAACTCACTTTTGTGCCTAAATTCCAGGGACAGCAAGAACCAAATTTCATACCTGCAGAAGTCAAAGCAGTTATACAGAAAAGTCCTAAAAACAAATCACCTGGTCCAGATGGAATAACCACAGAAGCTATTCAGGCCTGTGGGGAAACAGGAGTTAAATGGCTAACAAGACTTTTTAAGATAGCATGGGAAGAAAGAAAAGTCCCAGATGATTGGCAACAGGCAATAATAGTACCAATATGGAAAAAGAAAGGCAATATGAAAGAGTGTGAAACATACAGAGGTATATCACTCCTGAGCCACATAGGGAAAATGTATGCAAAACTATTGGAACAAAGAGCTAGACCAATAGTTGAACAACAGTTAAGCAAAGCACAATTCGGTTTTCGGAAAGGTAAAAGTTGCACTGATGCATTATTTACACTTAGACAAATATGTGAAAAACTATCGAATATAGTGACCAGCAGAATATTGTGTTTGTAGATCAAGAAAAAGCCTTTCGATAGAGTAGAAAGATACAAATTATGGACCATCCTTGAAGACTATGGGATATAAGGGCAACTGCTAGAAATCATCATAGCCATGTACCACTCCAGCCGAAGTGCAGTAAGAACACAAAAAGGTATATCAGATATGTTCACAGCCAATACAGGAGTGAGGCAGGGATGTCTGCTCTGTCCCCTGCTATTCAATATCTCTACTTGGACAGAATTTCCAAAGAAGCAAGTCTCGACAGAACAGAATTCAGAAAATTTAGAACTCTTTACTCCAGATGAAACAACTGACCCACAGGGAATAAATGAACTGCTATTTGCAGACGATCAGAGCCTGTTTTACAGCGATGAGGGTCGACTACAAAATCATATTACTAATCTGAGTTCAACCTGCAGCAGATACAATATGAGTATAAACACAGCCAAAACCGAAGTAATGCAAGTTAGCAGATCGCCAGGCCCACTAAGTATACAGATAAATAACACAACTCTGAAACAAGTTAAAGAATTCAAATATCTTGGAAGTATGGTCACAGAAGATGGCAGATTGGATAGAGAAATTGAAATCAGATGTCAAAAAGCTAGTGCACTTACATATCAACTATCACCCTTACTGAAACATCCAAACATACCCATGCCCGCAAAACGACAGATAATAAACAGCATATTCACACTAACCCTATGCTACCAATCTCAAACCTGGACTTTATCCAAATTACACCTTCGCAAAATCAACACCTGCGAAATGAGATGCCTGAGGAGAGCTGCCAACTTAACAATCCGAGACCGAGTAAGAAATGCTATTATCAGACAGACTGTGGGATCAACACCTTGTGCCACATTTATTGAAAGACAGAAGATCAAGTGGTTTGGCCATGTCGTTAGAATGCAACATCAGCAACTACCATCACTGGCCTTACATCAAAGATCATCTGCGACAAGACCACGAGGACGTCCAAACACAACCCACCTCCCACATATACCCCTACACACACCCCATCCACACACATCTTCCCACACACACATACATCCTCAACCCATACGCTCATCCCCCACACAAATTTATCCACTCACATACTCATCACACGACCACTCACACCCACACATCCCCACCCACCCATCAACACATACATCTCCCATCTACCCACCCACACTCACACAGCCAAACCACCCAGCCAAACATACATCCCCCACCCTCACATAATCCTTTACCCACATGCACATACCACTCCCCCCATCCACCCACACACCTCACCCATCTCCCTTCCCACACAACACCCAACCCATATAAACACCCCACTCACACATACGCACATCCCCACCCACACATATACCCCCACCCACCATCTCCCAGTCACGCACACATCCTCGCACCTAGAAACACGCTCACCACGCACACATACATCCTCCACACACACACCCCCACCCACACAGACATATCCCCCACCCACAAACACATCCCCACACCTATCGTGCACCCATCCCTTAACCTACACACATCTTCCCACTGCCATACACCCATTCACCCACACACCCCTCACCCACCCACCCACATACACATTCCCCAGCATCACAATCCTCCACCCACCAACACCCACACACTTTCACCCCAATATCCTCCACTCACACACACACACATCCCTCACCCACCATACATCTCCCACTCACAACTCCTCCACACATAAATCCCCCACATACACACTCACACACACATCGTCAGATCTAGACACTTACATGATGCCTCACATAATCACTGAAACTAGTATGAACAAACTCCCGCACTTTACACAAACATACACTGACAACTGTCGTCAGCATTCTCGCAAAAATTGTAAAAACAAATTCATAAAAATTGTACATATACATTGTGTAACGTAGAAATTAGCGATGCAATTCAACTTTCTTACGCGCGCGCACGCACACACACACACACACACACACACACACACACACACACACACACACACACACACACACACTCCCGATTTTTATATAATTTATCAAAGTTTTGCCTATTTCAATCGAGATGCTGTGTATATCATTGTGTTTTTTTCTAAAACTGGATCTGTCAGCAACTTACTTGCGACAGGTAATTCAGGACTCCCTACTTTTGCACGACACGAATCAATAACTCGTGTGGTTTGCAAAAGGATACATTTTTATTTAGAGCTGATTACAAACAAGCTCTGCGAGCGGAATACTTCATTGATAATCAACAACATGGTATGTTTCACAGATGCAATTAAGAGGTGGAAATAATGATACTATTTACTAATTGGAATCTAAAGCCTAGCTAACACTATTGTCTATAAACTATATAGGGTTCCTAGCGAACACGTCTGCTCTCTATCCGTCCTTGTCCCAGTCTGAGCCACGCTTCTAGTTGCGCGTTCAACCACGGACATTCAGTCCTGCGTGCGCTGGCGAGTTTGCGTGCGTAGAGTCCCAGCACGCTTGGTCAGTTAACTAAAGTAACTGGTATTCTCTAGTTACTCGTCGAGAGGCGAGTTTCCTATACTCTTGGGAAACCTCGCTCATAAGCACTCAATGCTCTCTTAGTTGACACGAGTGTGTCCTGTTGTCAAGCTAAATATAGTGCCCGTGTCTCTCCTGTCTAGTGTTCTCTGTATAGCTCCGTCTTAACTCTCTAAGCTCCTATGTAGATCTTTGACACGCTCCTCTCCTCTGCGTGTAGTGTTACAACCGTTTAACTCCTGTATGTAACACGTATTGGTCACTGAAAAATTGGCTGTCCAATTTTGTCAAAGATCTCATAAGTTTAAGTATCTCTTCTGGGGATAGAACAAACTCTCTTCTCTGCCTTTTCACACTGTTATATTGATTCACTCGGCTAATTGAGTAGTGCATCACATCAATATAGTTGGCTATAGACCTCTATTATATTCTTGGGAATTGTATTGATCCGGAACCGTTGTCTTATGACTTATGTCCTGACTTCCGTCGTTTGACCCTATGTCTTTTGACTTCTGCCCGTTGACTTATGTCTCGACCTGTCCTCAAATTGCCCAAAATGACAACCCGCTACAAGTTGTCTCTGTTACGAGAACAACACATGAGCATAAATGTTCATGTTCCCCTATAATATCAGCACCAACTCGTATGCTCTATGTTCTACTCTTCACCTTCTAACTTCCGTTTGTGAAGAAATATTTTCAATGTTACCTTCAGGTTTTTTAAAGAAGTTATTGTGTCCCCTGTTTTGAGTTACTGTTCTTTGAAACTAATGGTGAATGCAACTTTTATGTGTTTGTTTTCCTGTTTGTTTGCGTGTTATTTAATAAACTACAATGTAATTAACTTGCTAACATGTGTATGCGTTTCTATTCTACATGTATGTATTACTTCGAGCGCCGTAAATCGGATTATTGTGGCTACAAATGTTGGTTACTTTTATTTATGACCACAATTTCGTTTTAAGATGCTCAAAGTACTTTCTCTATTTACTACTACTATTTCTAAAGTATTGCAGTTACACACTTAAAACTGAACAACACATTGGTTACACAGATTGACACAGACAAGTCATAATAAGACGATTTGCGCGGAGAAAAAATTTCCGCTAAATCTCTCTTTTTCTCTCTCTCTCAATCAATGTTTACTTTGTCTTCATTCACTCCTCTCATTTATACATCTTTCGTTCAACTTTCATACCATAGTTATGTTAAAACATTCATTCGTCCTTAAAATATGGTTCATAATATTACATAAATGAACATTACATATTTACAATAAATGATTGGCTGAATCGTACAAGTTTTTCACGCCACATGACTGTGCTATGTCTTTGCACGCGTCATATCTATACAAAATATTATACAAGTTTGTGATGATGGTTTGTTACCGATCATGTGATACTAACTAATCTAACTAAGCTATAGTAATTTCGTGTGCTGTTCTAAATTAACCTAAGGGAAATAACCTAATTAATTAATTATATTTAAGCAAAGTGGGTTAGTTACCTTATAGTATTATTGGTAAATGAAATGATGTTACTTTTCCAATGGTTGGGTTAGTTTAGAAATGATATTTTAAGCAAATTACTCTATAAATGATTATGTTTACATGGTGATGTGATAAAGTAATGTCTATTAATTGCATTTCTAACGTAGGTGTTAACTTAAATGGTGACTTATACCTATGAACTAACATAAATAACGTCATATATTTACTTGAACATTTGCAATTAAATTATAAATATACACAATGGGGTTATGCGCACTGTTTAAAAAAAAAAACAATGTAATATACATATCACAATTACGTTTATATATAACTACACTAACGTCGTCCTTCCGGTGTAATGTTCCTTGTAGACTAGTTTCATAACATAGTTCAATTAACCACAGTATTATATGCTCTCCTTTCAGGATAGTGTTTATATATAAAGTTCCCTACTAGTTTATGTAGGTTCAAGTCTAACACTTTCGATGTAATTATGGCTTATCTACGTGTTAGCGCTGTAGAAATATTACTAATGTGCCTGTTCATTTACTCATATTGGCACTGTTTCTCTCACACAGTTTAGTCGACTGGCGATAATAACGCACTTAAAGTGTAACTTTTTTTCACACACGGCACTGATTTCATTAATAACTACAGTGTCACTGTTTCTGGTGATACGTCGTCGCTCTTTTCCTGTACTTCAGGTATCTCTATATTCGAAGGTCGACTTAAAATGTCTGCCAAAGTGTTTAACGATCCCTTCAAATGCAGGATTGTAAAGGCATTGTCAAGGTCTCACATCCGAGGTTGCGACGCGTTGTCTGTACCAACGCCAGACAACATAACAACACGCAACCCTGAGTGATGTTAAACACTGCAGAGAGAATACGGCGTCTTCGACGACGCCCGCATAAACAGCCAAGCACAGCAATTGAGCGAAGCTTAAACGACCGCTGGTCAGCAGTACACCCCGTGAACCTTGCAGGGGTCACACCAGCTGACGTGAGCGTGTAGCGTGTAGAACGCCAGGGCTGGCAGACGGGTTTAGGTGTTTGAATGGACAGGTCGCATGAGTATGCGAGGAGTGTTTGAATCTGCATTGAGAGCTAGCCTGTACGACAGTGGGAGACTGGTTCGAACGCTTGAATAGTTTGACTTGTAAGTGAGATGTTTATTGCTTGCATGTATTACTATGTATTGTAGTGATATTGTTCATGCCGTAATGATTGCTATGGATTGTCATTGCGCGATGTTTGTGCGATAATAAATGCAGCGCGTAAATAAAGCTTGTGAATAATACTTTCGGATATTCACTTCGTGTGATTTGATAGTTTGATATTGCTTCACACTTGCCAGAAAACGAGCTACTTATCTTGCTCTACGCAAGACTCTGACAAGTGCGAACGTGGTGGCTTTCTTCCGGGATTTGAACCAAATGCGAACTTGTAAATTTTTGTTGTCCGAGTTTGAAGCGAATGTGAAAATGCCGATAGAAGTGCGCAAGTCATAGATTAAGGTAAAGTAACGATTAAATAGAGTTGATTTAATTAAATTATAAGTGTGAAGATATTATTTGAAGCCAACCGAGGCGTCTTCAGACTTATCACTAAATTCAACAAATTTTGTACCTAAAATCCAAAATGGCGGCCGTGCCCTTAATGTCATTGAGTAGGGTTAGTGTGAGCGTGAAAGTTGTTGATTGTGGTAACGCCTAACAATAATACTTGACAGCATACAAACCTTTACAGACTTCAGTGACATTACACACACCATACATTTACAAACGTTCTAATTTCGTTTAGTTTAAAAAGTACAGGCTTTTTGTGTCAACTTTACCTGAGTCTGGTGAACTTCAAAAATTGTTTGTGCGTCAACCCGAAAGACGTTCCAGTGTGATTTCGAGCACCACTGAACAGCACATTACCCAAGGATTACTTGAGTATAAATTTTTTTTCTTACACAGTTGGATTTAGAACCAATGAGCAACTGGGAAGACATCTTGACTGAACTATCTGACTCACGTTATTTTACTAAACTGGACATGACAAAAAGCTACTGGCAGATAGCTGTACATCCTGATAGTATACATTTGACTGCATTTGCCACACCGTGGGGTTTATACGAATGGTGTAAACTACCTTTTGGATTAGTCAATGCACCAGCTACCTTCGCCAGAATGACAAGAAATCTTTTGACAGACATTGCTAACATCATTTGGTACATGGACGACATTTGCATACACACAAAGGACATGACAGAGCACATAACAGCACTACAGCAGACATTTGACAGGATTAGACATCATGGACTGACTGTAAAACCTTCCAAAGTGGATATAGCCTTTCAGGAAATTTCATTTTTGGGCTATAAGATCTCAAATGGCTTATATCAACTGACGATAACATCATGTCCAGAATTTTGAAATTGTCGCTTCCGACAACTAAGAAACAGTTGCGAAGTGTGTTAGGTCTTTTAAACTATTATAGACAGTTTATTCCTCATTTTGCTGAATTGACCAAATGTTTCACTGATCTACTAACAAATAAACACCCCAATGTGATTGTAAACAGTGAATATTTAAGGCCAGCATTTACGAAAATTCTTTCATATTTTTCTAAATCACCTATTCTGAAATTGCCAAATTTGAATATTACTTTTAGATTAAGATGTGATGCGAGCTCCGTAGCCATTGGAGGTGTGCTTCTCCAAGAACACGACCAAATCTTGTACCCAGTATACTACGTCTCTCGAAAACTGAACACCAGCGAAAGAAATTACAGTACACCGGAACTCGAGGCTCTTGCCATGGTATTTTCGGTACGTAAACTTTCTAGATTTTTGTTAGGCAAACATTTCATTATTGAAACAGATAATAGCCCACTGACAATTGTTACCAGAGGAACGCCAAGTAACAGCAAGGTGGCAAGATGGTCCCTTCTTCTGCAGGACTATAGCTATGAGATTAACCATATAAAGAGTACACAAAACTGTCTTGCAGATCTTTTGTCGAGATGTCCATACAACGAACCTAATACCCAGTCAACACCAGAGCACAGTGCAGAGGGTGTATAAAACTGCAACGTAGATAGTGCTCAGTACCACAGCCAATTGTGACAATGTGTCAGTAACCCTGTGTACACCAATGTGATGGGGAAGATTGTATCTCCCAATGTATATAACTTATGTACATATTGCGATTCTTATTATTATCATGCAAATGAATGCGTGTATAATTGTGAGATATGTGAAAGAATGGAATCAGTATTATGTAAACTAATGTGTTGTATAACTGTGAGATATGAGAAAGAATGTAATTATTATTGTAAATACATAAATATTGTAACAACCAGACACTACAGAGAAGTGTCACTGGACAACACTACAGGATCCAGGAATTTACCAAGCCACTACAACGTGAGGTAATCCTGAAGGTATCCAGACCGAGGTGTCCAAGACGTTTTAACAAGGTATGAAAGATGACTGCGACAGTACAATCCGAGCAGAAGGCGGAAGAGACGATCCAACAGCTGATAGTAACAACTACTACTCCGTTTATATAATATCCATCCAGAATGGACCAACGTTGTATGAATGACACCACAACACATGTAATAGTACAGCTGTATACTTCCGATATTTTTGCATATTAAGTTAAAAGTTAGCAGACTACGCTAAAAAGTCTATAAATGTATGACAATTGTATTAAAATGTGATGTAAAATATTTCCATATACGGAATTGTATATGTCGATTTTTATAAGATGTAATCTCAGCATCGTAACTTGATTGCTTCTTTACAAACGTGACTTTTTGTGCACATTTGTCAATAAGGATCAAATTATGACACTAAGAAATAAATTTGCAGTGGTAATTTATGTCTTGTAAACGACAATAAATTATTGTTCCTAAAATTTTTGTATAATAACCAGGGGACATTACTCTAAATTGTAGGTGATATGTAAATATGTATTGTAACCATTAACATGTGTGCTTGATAAATAACATGTCAATGTAACGTCATTTAGATATGGACAGTATATTGCCAAAACTGTTGACCTTCATTAGAAACTCTAAACAGAGGTCTGATGATGGAGCTATCTCAGAGGGAGATGCTCACGGCTTGACCTGATTATTTTAGTATTTTTGTTCTTGGTTGTGAGGTAGGGGCCAGTTTAGCCGATACCTACCGGACTAGCTGTGTCACAGCGAGGTAATGCCCATGAAATAGATTGTACTTGACTGTTGTACTTCATAGTGCAACATAATTGGTGTATACATATTGTTTACTATTCACCTGTATATATTTATAATAACTGTTAAGGTATAATGTTCGACTTTGACATGTTTAATAACACCTATATATATTGTACATGAAAGGAAATCCTTTCATGAAAAAGGGGTGTGGAGAGTGTCAAGGTCTCACATCCGAGGTTGCGACGCGTTGTCTGTACCAACGCCAGACAACATAACAACACGCAACCCTGAGTGATGTTAAACACTGCAGAGAGAACGCGGCGTCTTCGATGACGCCCGGATAAGCAGCCAGGCACAGGCAATTGAGCGAAGCTTAAACGACCGCTGGTCAGCAGTACACCCCGTGAACCTTGCAGGGGTCACACCAGCTGACGTGAGCGTGTAGCGTGTAGAAGCGCCAGGGCTGGCAGACGGGTTTAGGTGTTTGAATGGAAAGGTCGCATGAGTATGCGAGGAGTGTTTGAATCTGCATTGAGAGCTAGCCTGTACGACAGTGGGAGACTGGTTCGAACGCTTGAATAGTTTGACTTGTAAGTGAGATGTTTATTGCTTGCATGTATTATTATGTATTGTAGTGATATTGTTCATGCCGTAATGATTGCTATGGATTGTCATTGCGCGATGTTTGTGCGATAATAAATGCAGCGCGTAAATAAAGCTTGTGAATAATACTTTCAGATATTCACTTCGTGTGATTTGATAGTTTGATATTGCTTCACACTTGCCAGAAAACGAGCTACTTATCTTGCTCTACGCAAGACTCTGACAGCATAGTTTGCCAATATTAAGGACCATCTGTAGATCCTGTTGTTTTGAGGGATGCCAGACTGCATTACTGCAAGCGGTGAGTTGTCGGACTGGATTACAAACTCTGTACCTGCCAAAAACCTATGCAGTTTTCTAATACAATAGATTACGCTAAGGCCCTCCAATTCAGATGCTGAGTATCTTGATTCAGCTGGGCTGATTTTCCGGCTTACATACATCACTGGGTGGAACTTCCCGTCATAAAACTGGCCCAATATACCAGATATTGAAATCGCACTTGCGTCTGTGCGGAGGAAATAGGTAAGATTTTGATTAGGTAAACGCAAAATAGGTGGTACACTGAATAAATATTTCAATTTTGATAATGCGCCAATTAACTTTGCATCTTGCACATCCAATTTAGCCGAAGCTTTCAAAATATTGGAAAAAACACTGGTGATTTCCGCCAGATTGGGAATAAATTTACTATAATAGTTTACAAGACCAAGTAGACTTCGGACCTGTTTCTTGGTCGTTGGCATAGTCAAATTGAGAATCTTCGTGACTATTTTCTCGTCTGTTCTGAGTTGGCCTCTGCAGATGGTATGGCCTAGGAAGTCAATTTCCTCCATGCCCAACTCTACCTTAGTTGGTTTGACGGTAAGACTGAATAATCGCAACCTGTCGAAGACATGTCGAAGTTTTGTAGGTGTGACGTCCAGTCTTCAGTATGAATACATATGTCATCTATGTATGTAGATGTATTAGGTACCCCGTGGAGAAGATCTCTAGTAAGACGTACAAAAGTGGCTGGAGCATTACGAAGGTCAAAAGGAAGAAAGCGCCACTCATAGAGTCCTAGAGGTGTAGAAAAAGCTGTCAAAGGAATTGAATTTTCTTGCATCGGGACTTGCCAGTAACCTCGCGTGAGGTCGAGTTTGGAAAATATACGAGATGTAGACATATCCAAGATCAAATCCTCGCATGCTGGGATTGGCTCAGCATCGACCTTTGTCACTCTGTTTAAACGTCGATAATCGACGCAGATGCGAATTGTTGAGTCCTTTTTGGCGACAAGAACGATAGGAAAGGAATATTCTGACTGTAATCTTTGAATTATTCCACTCGACTCAAGAGATAGTAGTTCTTTGTCGAGATGTGCCTATAATTTAGAGGGATGGAATAAGGTCGACATTTGATAGGGGTGTTATCAGACAGAATGATGGAATGCTCTATTCTGTCTGTCTTTCCTGGGATGTCGGAGAAAATGTCCTTGTATTCTGTCACTAAATCTATCATCTGTCGTCGTTGCTCGTCCGTAAGTTTGGTTTCTATCCGTATGCTATCGATGGTCCCAGTCGTGTCTACTGTAGGGACTGGTAATTCTATTCCGTCGTCATCTGTCTGGTTAAGTACTGTTGTGGTATTAGCTGTGTGTGCTGTTACCTGGCTAAGTGTATTTGCGATGTCGTTGTCGTGTGTCGCCCTACCTAGTGTAGTTGTGTTGTGTACGTCTGTCGTCCGATCGATTGGTGTGGGTGCATTATGTTCTTCTGTCGGTAGTTCCTGTCGTGAGAAATATGGTTTCAGCATGTTGATATGGAATATCTTTAATTTTCACTTTATCGATATTTCGTAATCAACATCCGATACTTTCCGTTCGACGTTGAATGGCCCTTGCCGCCATGATATTAGTAACACATTACGTTTATCTGGTAGTAAAAGCAGAACTTTCTGATTAGGTTCAAGGTGTATTGTTTTAGCACCTTTATTTGCATACTCGCGGTACATCTGTTCTTTCCTCTCCAAAGATGCTTTGGCTATTTCACACGCTTTCATGATTCTATCGCGTGTCTCTGTTACCATCTCGTATGGTGTTACTGATGTTGGATTTTCTGGTAAGCTAGTAATTAGCTGATGGTATATTGAAAGGGGTACTATCTGCATTCTCCAATGCTTGTTCTGAATTTGGTTTAACAATTAGCAAAAAGAAGACACAGATTATGTCACAAGGTGCACATGGGGTACCATCAATCTTTATTGACGACGCCGAACTAGAGATAGTAGACCATTTTACATATCTAGGATCAGTGGTAAATAGCAAATTATCCCTAGATCAGGAAATCAACATCCGGATTGGTAAGGCAGCAACAACAATGAACAGGTTAAGAAAAAGAGTCTGGGAGAACAGGAAGCTTACTGCCAAAACAAAAGTCCTTGTCTATCAAGCCTGTGTCCTTAGTACTCTTCTCTATGGCAGTGAAACCTGGACAACTTACTCACACCAAGAGAACAACTTAAACCGCTTTCATATGCGGTGTCTGCGAAGAATTCTTGGTATTAAGTGGCAAGACAAAATCACAAATACTGAAGTATTGGAAAGATCAGGTTGTGTGACAGTTTATTCCATGCTCAGTCTTCGTAGACTTAGATGGATAGGACATCTTAGGAGGATGGATGATGGTAGAATACCAAAGGATATCTTTTTTGGTGAATTACAGATGGGTAAGAGATCTCAGGGTCGGCCTCTACTACGATACAAAGATGTGTGTAAGCGGGACATGATTGATACAGGCATTGATAATGCACATTGGGAGCAAGTCGCCGCTGAACGTGTTGCATGGAGGGCAAATATAAGAAATGGAATAAAGTCAAAGGAGAAAATTATTGCAGAAAAGTCACACACCAAGCGTTTGAGACGTAAGATGGTGCATGATGGTGGAAATGACCACGTGTTCACATGCACCCACTGTGAACGGACATTTACAGCGCAAATTGGCCTTATCAGTCACACTCGCTACCGCCATAGTTAAAAGTTATTATGCCTTTTTAAAGCACAAACTATCGTCTGTCAAGACGGCAAGGTACCAATGAATTGAAAGGGGTCCACGAGGGTTCGCCCCATACACTAGTTCAAAAGGTGGGAAACCCGTACTTGAGTGCGGAATTTCTCGATGGGCAAATAGCACAGCTGGCAATAGTGTGTCCCATTCAGCTGGGTTTTCGGCTGTTATTTTTGCCAGCAAGTGTTTCAGATCCCCGTTAATTTTTTCTATGATGCCGTTACTCATTGGGTGGTGCGGTGTACAGAAATGCTGCTGTATTCCTAACAATTTTGTTAAGGCTTGCATAGAAGCCGAAATAAACTGGGTTCCACGGTCTGATAAAATCGTTCGCGGAAAACCAAAACGACAAAATAAGTGCAAAAATACATTTGCCACATCTTTGGAGGTGATGTATTTTAGTGGAATTGCTTCAATCCACCTGGTACATGTAACCACGAGCGTCAGTATGAAACGGTTTCCCTTGTTCGACACCTGATTCAGGGGTCCAACAATATCGACCCCTACACACTCAAATGGTCGTGATGCCAATAATGACCGTTGAACTTAAGCCGTCACATGCTTACCCTTTCTTACAAGATATTGACAAATAGTACATGAACGACAGAAACATTTTATATCAGTACAGAATTTAGGCCAGTAGAAGTGTGACAAAATTCTGGCTCTGGTTTTGTCATAGGCCAAATGTCCAGCAAACGGTGACTCATGTGCGATCTTTAGTACAGTTTGTCGGTATATTACAGGTAACACCGTTTGCTGAATTTCATGGTTACTATTTGTGTAATAACGCATGAGAATTCCGTTGTGTATTCTAAAATACCAAGATGCATTTTTAGTCACTTTCGCTCGCTCACCTAACAATTTAAAATAAGGTGTGATAGTTTGATCGGTGCGTTGTGCTTCGATAAATTCTTGTCGAGTATTATTGTTAGTAGCACCGCAGGGTGTTAACAGCTGTAACATCTCGTTCTGCAGGTCAGTGTAGTGTGTTTGCGTTTCTGACCTTGTTACAGCATTAGCCAGGTTCGTTTCCTTCCAGGCTAATATATCATCGTCAGTACATTTCTTTAATGACGCCAAACATCCTAAAATAAGATCCGTGCAAGGGTCTTGCAGGATTGCGCACGTAAATGTGCCGGTAAGGAACGGGGTATTTATATGCGCTTTTGCCAGTGGATATTTCTCAATTGTTCCCGAGAAAGTACGGCATTTGACAAATTCACCCGTGTAATCTTCTGGTCTCACCAGTTCTTTTCTCAGGCCAAGTAAAGTGCTGCCGCTGTCCAGTAAACAATGGCATGGTTGATTATTGACCAGTGCATCGTAGAACTTCAATTTACCTCTGGAGGCATTAACTGCACTAGCATTTTCGATGGAATATGGAATAACGTGACCACATTTTAATTTTCCATCCGCATGAAACTGGTGACATGTCTTACATTTATTGAAATCAAGTATATCAATAACTACTGCCACACTTTCACACACATTCTCTGGTAGTACATTCTCCAGTTCAGAGTCAATCACACTATCATCGTCAGATGACGTATCGATGAGCATAGCATTGTTTGCCTTCATTCTTTGCCTGCCCAGACACTTTGCAGAATAGTGTCCATAGCTCGAACAAAAATAACATTTGATAGCACGTTTAAACGAATTTCTTCTATTCTCTTGCTTCTTTATGACCGTTTCTAAATGAGATGGATATGCTGGGTTCTTATCGCACATAGAATAACTAGGATGATATAGTTTGCAATATCCACAAAGTGGAGGCTTTTGATAAGGCTGGTCTTTCTTACGATACTCTTTTTGCCTATACGATCTACTTGGTTCGTTTTTCACAAAGGCAGTGATTTCAGTATCATGGATGGTGGTTTTAAAGATATCACGATTTGCAGAAAAGTAAGCCGACCCCCGTTTTTCTAGCTCTTGAATGGATTCTATGTCTGCCTGTTGGAGGAACTTGGCAAACGGGGTAGGGACTGTGGATATAACCTTATCCATTACCATTAGATCTTGTAGTTTATCAAAGTTTTCCCCCACTTTTGCCGCCTTAAGCCATTTATTAAATGTACTTTGCACGTTAGAGACGTAATCTAGGAAAGTTTCAGTAGGTTTCGGCTTTATTTGTGAGTATTGAATCTGATACCCAGGAGCATCAAGTAGGAAGTGTTGCATGATTCTATCGTGGATGTACTGATAGTTACTCCTTAGTTCTGTAGGTATTGATTCTATCACTTTTAATGGCTCCCCACTGAGATTTCTCATGTAGATCATTGCCCAATCTTCCAACGGTATTTTCGGAGTCTTAAGTTGAAACTCGATATTCTCAGTCCATGCTGAGATGGAATCGCCTACGCTGTATGTTTTGATTAGGCCTTTATATTTGGAAAATTTATTTTGCTCCTCCTGGCTCTTTTGTTTACTAGAGGCTATTTGCATGTTTGACTCTATCTCTAACTCTTTCATCTTTAACTTTGTCTCTGACTCTACCTGTATCTGCTTCTGTTTGGTGGCTTCCTCTGCTTGTTTGTTGGCGTGATCTAACTCCAACTGTTCTTGTTTCGTGACTTCTTCTGCTTCTTTCATATCTTTTTGATGCTGTCTTTCTAATGCTCTTTCATCTCTATCTATAGCGGCTTTTCTCTCTGTTTGAGCAGTTTCTTCTTTATATCTTTGATCAACCCATTTCTCTAATTCCTGTCCAGTATGGCCAGTGCTTTGCCTGCCTGGATGCACTCATTTAACGATGCCATTTTGTGATTTTATGTTACAGCCTAGTTAATCTGCGCAGACCAAACGGTAAATAAAACCTCGGTCTATTGCAAACTGTTGATCGCCAACAGAAGGGACATGATGTGCACTGCTAATAGAGGAAGAAGAATAAAATGGATATGAAGAAGAAGAGAGGTGGATTAGGTGAGGTACTTTATGTAACAACCTCTTACTAGTGTATTGTTGTCATGATCTGGTATGGATTACATTTTGTAACAAATACACATCAGAAATTCTGTATGTTAGACATGAATAACAATAAACCACTTGATGAGTTAAACTCATATTAGCTACTGGAGATAGGGAAAAATAGTACAAGCTATGTGAACCCCAATCAACAGAAGTTAACTCAACACTACACAGCACAGCACTTCACATCACACCACAACAACAGCAGGAACAAAGGAAATGATTTACAGGAAGAAGAAGAAGACAAGTAGTTAATTTGGAAGGTACTGAGAAACAATTATACACACAAATACATAAAACTAATGAGTAGATGACGATGTTATAACTGTATGTCATTTATAAAAATGCATCTTGTCCTTGTCTTGGTCTTGACTTATCAGCCTGACCTGAATGATCCAAGGAACAACACATCATCACTCCTATCTATGTCTGATTGTACACTTCTCTATGAACCACAGGTACACTGAGAGAATACATACAGCAGGTACCAGATAGCAGGTGTATCCAGTGCAATAATAATCTCTGACCCCACACAAGTTAACACAACACCACTTCTCCTGATCTTGTCCTTCCTGTTATGTTGTGTTCACACTTAGTAACATGCTGTAGAATTACATTGGCAAGATTATACATGCCTATGTAACTTTCGTACAGTGATGTTCTTGGTGGCAACCTGACCAGAAAGAGGGAGGCAGAGAGAGAATGACCACATACACATGAGATGGAAGATAACCTCAGGCCTTGAGCAGAGCAAGGGCGGCTTTCAGGGTAGCTTTCCTGGCAAGTACTGAAGCGGATCCATCAGTCAATGGACCCAGGCCTAACCATATCTACCACTCAGAGGTGACATGTCTCGATGCCAAACACACACACTCCCTCCCAGAACCAATGATGCATGCCACATTGATTAACTCATGCCACACTATAATGTAGAACATGACATTATTTATAAGAAGATTTACAACACTTTGGATCATCATAGTGATTATTGTTTGTTGATTGATGAACTGTAATTTGACATTGATGTGCATTTTTCCATTGAAACATATGGTATGTCAAGCAGATGAGAAAAAATAATGTATTCACAAGCCAAAAGAAACAGGCTCAGTCAATAAATGACATCTACAGTAACTAGATCTTATTACTGTGTCAGTTCAACCTGTCTGTTAATTACCTGTTTATTTGTGTAACCAAGCTGTCAATGTCTACCAGTGTTTATTAAATAATTTATTTGGCAAATTAAATAACTCAAAACAGAATTAAAAGGAGGGAAAAGAGGGGACTCTATATCTCTTGCCTGTTCTAAACCCATGCTATATTTCACCTGACTCATACTGAGGAAGTCTTTCAGACATTTCACAGAATATCATGGGGGTTCGAGAGCTACTAGAATCCTGGTGAAAGGGGCAGAGTCAAGTCTTGAGTTCACTATTCTCCAACAGAGGACCATTAACTCCTAGACAAACAATAAAACAGGGCCTGTAATACTTCAAGGGTCGTATTTTTAATTTATTTACATATTGAAGGAGGATGGGGCCCAGCTTCTAAAACCAGAATATGGGTAATGCACAACAGTGATCCCCAGTCCCTTCAGAATATACGACAACAGTGCAATTCATGTCGTCATTGGAGACTCTCTGCTCAAGGGAATCTATAGTGACATCACGTCATCTTCTGACAGCGAAACTACCTCGATCTACCCGCTACCAGGAGCTGACATTGACAGACTGACCTCTACACTGCGGAAATTCAAGGTGAATGATAGAATTAGAAGAACAACAGTCCATATCGGTGTCAACAATATTATGAACAATCAAATCATAAGCACCTCACAACTCGTTACATTGGAGGTGTTGTTGCGCAAGAAATTTCCTAAGGCAACTATTTTCTTTACATCAATCATCCCGCCATGTTATGGATTCCAGCGCCGTAATGCCGATGCTGGCAATCTGACTCTACATAAATTTTGTAAAGAAACGAACAATGCTTTCATTAATAATACCCGGTATTTCACATCGCCGTCCGGGGCTCCCAAGAAAAAAACTATATAAGCATCAACTACATTGTTCAAAACTAGGAACTAGCATACTATCGAAGATTGATTGATTGATTGATTGATTGATTTAGGAACCGACATCACAGCATTCGGGACATTCCCATAAGCGCTCCGTCCCCATCCTCAGCAGCCAGCGAAGAGTTCCAACACTAATAGTTCCAGTAGCAATCTGATTATATGTCCGTCTCGCCTTTCCTCTGAGCGTCGAGCGTCGGCCAGATCCCCTCGTCACACCTCGCTGTCTCATTCTTACCAGAATATGGTGATCCATTTGCTCCTCCGATGTGTACACGTGCTCCCACAAGGCCGCAACCACGTCTGCCTTGTCATGTATCAATACTCCACCAAGTTTTGCCGAGCCAGCCAATCTGTCCGCCTGTTCATTCCGCAGCACACCGGCATGCCCAGGAGAAAAGATCCAGACGATGCTTGTCACCGGTGACTTCCGAAGCGAAGCAAGCCACTCTGCACGAAGCTTGCCTGTTCTCACCCTTCTCAGCATGCTTTCTGAGTCAGTTACAATCACAATGTGTGTATGTATCGTGTTTTCTATCCAGCGGAAAGCTGCACTGACCGCCTCCACCTCCATTATTAAGCTAGACGTAGTGTCATCATACGCCAGGCTCTCCTGCACCAAACGCCGACCATTAGTTTTTGCCAAGAACCCCCAGGCACTTCTCCTACCTCTCAACACCGACCCATCCGTGTAGATAATCACATCACCCGGGTGAGAATGTTCCTGAATTAGTTGCTGAATTTTCACTTCCGTGGCCCCTGCTGGCATACTATCGAAATGACATAAAATATCCTGAACGTACACAACAATTAGAACCAGTTACAGGAGTAAACCGATCTTCACCTCCTGCTGTAGCCATCTCTCAGTGTTCAGAAAACACTCAACCTCTGCCCATACCACCCTTGCCTATTCCCCAGGAATACAAGGCCGTAAATAGCGACCCAGGCTCCAATCCCAATGTTGCTAACTACGGTGCATTGCTTCCTCCCTTGCCCATAAAACAGTCTCCACCTATCATGTCAAACGGGACACCGTTAAACAATGTTGCGGTGCCCCCGATGCCTGCTTCCAATGTAGGCACTTCCAGTAGCTCTCATAGCAGTGATCCCTCGTTGGACGGTAATCCACACTCTTATCAGTGGAATTGTCAACTTCAACAGCTAATCGCAATACAATTCTGCAGCCCTGCACCAAGCTTTAATAATGTCACTCCATCACAGACATTTTCCTACCCCCTCTAATAGTCTTAACTACCACTAAATAAAGTTTCACCACCTCTGAAATGTTTCTACCACAAGCGACATCATCCTTTCATTGAGTTGTGTTCGCCAATCACGATCAGTGGCTCAACAAAGATGGTCTACAAATAGGCCATCTCAACATCTATCATTTGCTCAATAAATTACCTGAGCTTTCAGTAATACTGTGCAAACAGTTCCATGTGGTTGGAATCACAGAAAGCCGTCTCAACGACAAAATAACCGACTCTGAAATCTATCTTAAGGGGTTTAAAGTAATTCGAAGAGACGCAAATCAAAAATTAGAGACAGGTATTGCTGTAAAAATTTCCAATTCTCTCAACTGTTCCAGTAGATGTGATCTCGAGACAGAAGAGATAGAATGTGTTTGGTTAGAGGTGAAGCCAGTCAGCCAGCAACAGTTTCTCATTGCATACCTATATCGGAATCCTTGTGCTGAGTATAGTTGCTATGGCTGTTTCACTACAATGATGGATAGGGTGTTTACAGCAGGTAGAGAAGTCATGATATTAGGTGACTTTAACATAGATATTACTAAATCCAACCAGATATCATTCTATCTTACAATTTCAAACAACTAATAAATCGCAGTGATAATAATCTTTCATTACCTCCAGCTGGGATATCAATCATTCCCAGTAGCGAATTCTTCACTGCAAAGCCCACACCATGTTGCCTTTTTTCTGCCTGCCCTCTTCCCTTCCAAAAAAAGGTGTAATTGTTTTCTCTGAGTGACCCTTCCTCAGCGAGGCGAGTCTATTGCAGGCCAGCAATATCAATGTTAAGACGATTGAGTTCAGCATCAATCACAGCCGTTTTTCTCACATCGTCAATATTTGTCAAGTCAGTGGAAAATCCTGGACACATGGTTCTCACTTTCCAAGTTGCAAGCCGTAGCTTGAGGTTTATATTCTTTTTATTAGTACCTGGTGCATTGGTTTTACAGCCTGCGATTCAGATTTTGTCCTATCCCCAAGCACCCAATGAAGCAGGCAGGCTGTGGCGGATCAGCACCCAATTGGCTGGAGGCTGCCCAGCTTGAGGCGGGCGGTAGCTGATCAGTGACACCTGTAGGTGTCTCCCACCGTCAGAGGCAACGCGTGGCGCCCCATGTCTACGCCAACTGACAAGGACTTATAACCCGTAACAGTTGCCTCTCGCTTTGATTCCGAGACCGGTTAAGACCAGGGATGGAGTTATTGCCTCTCCATAGCACAAAGCCTGGGCTAAAATAAAGAAACCATGTGTTTCCCATGCAGCATGATCCCTCTCTCGGCCTGCCTAGTTCATTCCAGAGGAAAGTTGACACCTATAATCTGGAACAAGACAAGCTGCAGAAGCTGCCGGATCAGCAAAGCAATGCTCTAGCTGTCCGCCTGTCGGAGCTTCGATCCTAGACCAGCTGCCAACCAAGGCCTGGTCTGCCCTGCCATGACGTATTTTGTCTTTCGGTTGCATTTCCTCGCACCAGGATAAGGCTAGTACCCTCCCAATTGCACTCTTCCGCCCGAAGCCGTTGGCACAATGTGGGGTGTCGGGTTTGGTAAGCGCCGCCGAACATACGGCGCTGACAGAAAGCATTGCTATCAAAGCCATTAGAAAAACACATGCATAAAATAACATTACATCATTTAATTAACAATGATCTAATAATTGACAGTCAATCTGGGTTTCGGCCTCAATATTCTTGCCATAGTGCCCTTACAAAAATTACCGACAACTGGCATCTAAATGGCAACATTTGTGGAGCAGTATTTGTAGACTTTAAAAAAGCCTTTGATATGGTAGATCATGATATTTTAATTAGAAAATTAAAACAAATGAAGACTAGCACCAATATGGTGAACCTAATTACGTCATTTTTATCTGACAGACAACAAGTAGTGTCCTTCAATAACTGTCTATCAAGACCCACACAGCTTAATTTTGCCTCAGGGCTCAATACTAGGTCCGCTACTTTTTGCAGTGTATATTAACGATCTTCCTTTATACCTCAATACTTCGTTTGACCTATTTGCGGACGACTGCACTTTTTACACTAGTCAAGAGAGCCTTTGTGACTTAGAGAGCTCTTTACAAAACGAACTTGACAACCTTAGTAGATGGAGCAATGAAAATCGCATGTTAATTAACATCGACAAAACCAAATCCATGCTAATAACGACCAGACAAAAACTACAGACCCTAGCCATAACTGGGACACCGCTCGAGCTCCACGTGGACACGTTACCTATAATTAATGTAAATGAACATAAAACATTAGGTCTTTTAATTGACAGACATTTAAACTGGAGCTCTCATGTTCACGTCCTTACCAAGAGAATAGCACAAAATGTTTACCAACTTGCTAAAATTCAGCACTTTTTGGATGAAAGCACACGAAAAATATTCTATGCATCCTATATCCAATCACCTCTCGATTATTGTTCCACAGTCTGGGATGGTTGCCCTAAATCTAATATGAAACGATTGTGTTCACTTCAAAACCGCGCTATACGTCTAGTTTCTAGCATAAAGCACGTTGAAAGTAATAAATTATACAGCCATCTAAGACTTCTACCACTTCGAAAGCGCTTCCTTTTTAACAAAGCCAAATTAGTGAATAAAATTATATCTGAAAATACCCCAGAGTATCTTCTACCGTTAATTCAATCTAATGCAATTAACAGTAAGCGCTTAAATTTATTACAGCTTCCTAAGCCTAGATTGGACTTATACAAAACTTTTTTCGCATATTCTGGTGCTCACTTGTGGAATAACCTTCCACCAGATCTGAAAACACCATTGAGTCCCTACACATTCAACCGAAAACTCTTTCAATACTTACTTCATACCGACTATATGCCTCCATAAGTCACCTACTGGTATCATTTTTTTACTATCATTCTTCACTTATGTGTGTGAGCGAGACAGTGGGTGCGAGAGTGAGTGAGAAAGAGTGTGATTGGAAGAATTAGTATGAGTGAGAGTGAGAGAGTATGCATGCCCGTGTGCCAGAGTGAGTGTAAAAGTGAGTGAGTGTGTGTGGACATATGTGTGAGAGATTTAGTTAGAGAATGAATGAATCTGAGAGAGTGGGTGTGTTGTGTGTCTGCCTGTCTGTGTGATAGAGTGTGAAAGTTAGTGAGTGAGTGTGAGTTAGAGAGTCAGGGAGTAAGTGAATGAGTAATGGAGCGTGAGTGAGTGAGAGAGAATTTGTGGGTATGCGTGTATGTGCGCAAATGAGTGAGTGTGAGAGCGAGTGAGTGTGTAAAAGAGAGAGCGTGAGTGAATGAGAGAGTGCATGAGAAAGTGTGGATGTATGTGTGTGCATGTCTGTGTGTGTATGGGTGTATATTGTGTGTATCTGTGTGTGCCCCTGGTGTATGTCTGTACGTGTGTTAAGGTGTGCGTTCATGTCTTTATATGCGTTTATATGCATGTGTGTGTGTGTGTACATGTGTGTATGGATGAGTGTGTGTGTGTGCTCGTGTATGTATTATATATCTTTGTGTGTGTAAGTGTGCATGCATGCAGTGTATGCGAGGGAGTGTATATTCAGGTGTTGTGTGAGTACGTGTGCGTAACTATGTGGATGTGTGTAGGTGTGTGTATGTGTATGGGTATGTGTGTGTATTTGCGTGTGTATGTTATGTGTGGGTGTGTGTGTACATGTGTGTGAGAGAGAAGAAAGAGAGAGAGAGAGAGAGAGAGAGAGAGAGAGAGAGAGAGAGAGAGAGAGAGAGAGAGAGAGAGTTGAGCGCACGCATGTCATCTAACATGCTGTTCCATATGTTTTGTGTATTCTCATTTTCATATTATCATTTTGATGCACTTGATTTTAACATGCAGAAAATGAATTCATGTAAATTACTGTAGAGTAAGTGAGAGAATTAGTGTGTATGAGTGAGAGAGGGAGAGAGTGAATGAGTGTGAGAGTGTGTGTATGTAGAGAGAGAGAGGGGAGAGAGAGAGAGAGAGAGAGAGAGAGAGAGAGAGAGAGAGAGAGAGAGAGTTCAGCCCACGCATGTCATGTAACATGCTATTCCATATTTTTTATGTATTCTCATCTTTCATATTACGAGGTATCATTTATGCCATTTGATTTTATCATGTATAATATAACACTACTGTGATGTGAGTGAGAGAGTTAGTGAGAGGGAGAGAGAGAGAGAGAGAGAAGAGAGAGAGAGAGAGAGAGAGAGAGAGAGAGATGAGAGAGAGAGAGAGACGAGTAGAGAGAGAGAGAGAGAGAGAGAGAGAGAGTTGAATTGTATCACTAATTTTTACGCTACATAATGTATATGTACAATTTTTTCTCCACTTCCTGCAATTGCGAGAATTCTCACGACAATCGTCAGTGTCTCAATTGTGTGTAAAGTGTGGGATTTTGTTCTTATTAGTTTCAGTGATCATGTGAGGCATCATGTAATGTCTAGATGTGAGGATGTGTGTATGGGTGTGTATGTGAGGGATATATGTGTGTGTGGGGGGTGGGGGGAATGTATGTGTGGAGGGGCTGTGTGTGGGGGTGTGTATGGGTTAATGGGTGATGTGTGGATGTGTGAAGGGATGTGTAGTCGGTGGTGGATGTATGTGTGTGTGAGGGATATGTGTGTGTGGGGGGGGGGGGGATATTTGAGAGGATAGTTGGAAGTATGTGGGTGTTGGTGGGTTGGGAGGGGGTGTGGGTAGGGAATGTGTGTTTGGGTGGGTGAATGGGTGTGTAGGAGATTGTGTGGTTGGGGATGGGTGTGTAATAGGGTGTGGGGGATGAGTGTGAGGGTTGTCTGTGAATGGGATATGTCTGTGTGGGTGGGAGTGTGTGAGTGTGGATGGGGATAATGTGAGTGGGTGGAGGATGTATGTGTGGGTGGTGAGGGATGTTTGTAGGTGGAGGATGTGTGAGTGGGTGGGGAGATTGTGTGGGCGGGGATGTGTATGGAGAATGTATGTGGGGAATGTGTGTATGAGGGGATGTGTTTATGGGTGGAGTTTTGTGTGGGAGGGGAGATGTGTGAGACGTGGGGGAGGTGTGGGATGTGCAGGTGATTGAAGGATGTATGCGAGGATGGGGATGTGTGTTTGGCTGGGTGGTTGGGGTGTGTGTGGGTGGGAGGGTAGATGAGAGATGCATGTGTTGATGGGCGCGTGGGTGATGTGTGGGTGTGAGTGGTTGATGGATGAGTACATGAGTGGGTGGGTGTATGTGAGTTATGAGTGTATGGGTGGGGGAGGTGTGTAGTTGTGAGATGTGTGTGGGTGGGGTATATGTGGGTGGCGGCGTGTGTGTGGGTAGGAGGTATATGTTTTTGGGTGCTTATGTGTGGGGGATAGGTGTGGGCAGATGGGGAGATGTGTTTATGGGTGGGGAAGTGTGTATAGGTGGGGATGTGTAGTTGAGAGGTGGCGAATATTGGATGGGTGAGTGGGTGTAGGTTGGCTGATCTGTGTGTGTGGGTGGGTGGGGAAAATTGTGAGAGTGCGGGATATGTGTGTGGATAGGTGCGGGATGTGTGGGTTGGCGGGGGTATGTGTGTGTGGTTTCTTCTTCTTCTTCTTCTTCTTCTTTCTTCTTCTTCTTTCTTCTTCTTCTTCTTCTTCTTCTTCTTCTTCTTCTTCTTCTTCCTTCTTCTTCTTCTTCTTCTTCTTCTTCTTCTTCTTCTTCTTCTTCTTCTTCTTCTTTCTTCGTCTTGGTGTGTGAGGATGTGTGTGTGGTGGGAAATGTGTGTGGGTGGGGATCAGTGGGTGGGTGGCGGCATGTATGTTTGCCTGGTTCTGTGTGAGGTGCGTGGAGGTATGTGTGGGTGGGTGGGGGGAGGTTTGGTGGGTGGGGGATGTGTTGGTGGCTGCGGGATATGAGGGTGGATGGGGGATGTATCTCGCAACATTGCAATATGCACTGTTTATGTTTAACTTTCATTTGACAATGTTTTTTTGTTTTCTCATGTGAATGTATCATGCGCATTATGCATTGTTTATGCTTACAAAATCCATTTGACAATGTTTTTTCCCTATGTTAATGTAACATGCACATTTGATGAATGAAAGATGAGTGATTGAAAGGGCCGAATGTAAGACGGGCCTGCGTGCCCAATTTGTTACCCTTTTAAAATAAAGTTTATTCGTTCGTTCGTTCGTTCGTTCGTTCATTCTCTCTCTCTCTCTCTCTCTCTCTCTCTCTCTCTCTCTCTCTCTCTCTCTCTCTCTCTCTCTCTCTCTCTCTCTCACTCACTCTCTCAATCACTCTCTACAGTAATGTGCATGTGTTCGTATTATAAATGTTTATATCAAGTGGCATACAAAATGTTAATATGAAAGATGAGAATACTCAAAACAATATGGAATCAAGTGGAATTCAAAATGTTAATATGAAAGATGAGAATACACCCAAAAAAAAATATGGAATAGTATGTTACATGACATGCGTGTGCTCAACTCTCTCTCTCTCTTTCTCTCTCTCTCTTTCTCTCTCTCTCTCTCTCTCTCTCTCTCTCTCTCTCTGTCTCTCTCTCTCTCTTCTTGCATACACACACACTCACACACATGCGCACCCACACACAAACACATCCACCCCCCCCACCAACCCACCCACACATCCACTACCCACACCATCTCTCGCACCCACCAACACACGCATCCCCACCCACGCATCTCTCCCACCGACATATACATCACCACCCGTCCCCCACCCACACATTTCCCCACACACTCAATCAGCCATCCCAACCACGCATCTCTCAACTACAACACCACACCCGCACACATATTCTCAACCCACCCACACACACACATAACTCACCCACTCACACATCCCCCACAAATGCATCCCCCACCCACATATACCCACCACACACTCATCCTCCATCCACACTCCTATCCCCCACCCACACCCCACACCCTCACCACACACCCTCACCCATACACATAGAGAGGGAGGGAGAGAGAGAATGAGAGAAAGATACAGAGTGAGAGATATAAAGAAAGAAATGGCTCACGTGGCAGAGAAAGTAAGACGAGAGAATTAGAGAAAGAGACAGAGTGAGGGACATAAAGACAGAAGTAGTTAGCATGGCAGAGAGAGAGAGAGAGAGAGAGAGAGAGAGAGAGAGAGAGAGAGAGAGAGAGAGAGAGTATCGTTAAGACAAAGATTTGATAGAGTCCAGGAAACATATGTAGAACAAGGACACAGCTATCGATCAAAACAAGAGTCAGATGGACAGATAGACTTAGGCAGCAGGCAGACAGGTAGAGAAGAAGAGAGAGGAAGGCAGTCAGAGAGGGAGAGAGAGAGGCAGAGAAAAAAGAGACGCATATCGATCAGCACAGAAATGAAAGCGACATAGATACATGTGTAGAACAAAGGCGCAATTGTCGACGAGAGAGAGAGAGAGAGAGAGAGAGAGAGAGAGAGAGAGAGAGAGAGAGAGAGAGAGAGAGAGAGAGAAGCAGACAGACAGACAGACAGACAGGTCGGGCGGGCGGACGAACGGACGGACGGTTGAGACGATAGGACAGATACACATACACAATTAAGTGAAACATGATTAGTTAGATACCGGCTGACACTGTGTATGGAAGTGTAATGTGAACACAGTGTCCGCCGGAGCTATCGCTCACTCAGAGAAGTAACCAAGCAGAAAGGTAATCCCGTGGCAGACATTGCCGAGGGGTTGTCAAGTAATCGCTAATATCCTATATGAGGTCATGACATTACGAGATGGACGGACTCCGTTTTACCCGCAGAGAAACCTGGGTTCTACCCTTGTTGGGAGACGTGTTTACAAGAACGAACGAACAAACGAACGAACAAACTTTATTTTAAAAGGGTAACAAATTGGGCACGCAGGCCCGTCTTACATTCGGCCCTTTCGATCACTCATCTTTCATTCATCAAATGTGCATGTTACATTTACATAGGGAAAAAAAACATTGTCAAATTGATTTTGTAAGCATAAACAATGCATATTACGCATGGTACATTCACATGGGGAAATAAAAACATTGTCAAATGAAAGTTGTAAACATAAACAGTGCATATTGTAATGTTGTGAGACACATCCCCCATCCACCCTCACAAACCGCAGCCACCCACACATCCCCCACCCACTACACCCCTACCCACCCACACAGACCTCCACGCACTCACACAGACTCAGGCAAACATACATGCCGCCACCCACCCACTGATCCCCCACCCACACACATTTCCCCACCCATCCCATAACCAACACGCACACACCCACCCACATATTCTCCACCACCCACCCACACACCCGCAACCACCTAGCAAAACACACATCACAAAACCACACACACATACCCCCGTCAACCCACACATCCCGCATCTATTCATACATACATCCTGCACCCTCACACTTTTCGCCACCCACCCACACACATCAGCCAACCTACACCCACTCACCCACCCAATATCCGTCACCTCTCAACTACACATCCTCCATCTATACGCACATCCCCACCCACAAACACATCTCCCCACCTGCCCACACATATCCCCCATCCATAAACACCCAAAAACACACACCTCCCACCCACAGACACCCCACCACCCACATATACCGCAGCCACATACATCCGCCGCTCACACACATCTTCCCACAAACACACACATCCCCCAACCATACACTCATCTCTCACACACATCCACCCACTCACGTACTCACCCATCAACCACTCACACCCACACATCACCCACGCGCCCATCAACACATGCATGTCTCATATACCCTCCCACCCACACACACCCCAACCACCCAGCCAAACACACATCCCCCATCCTCGCATACATCCTTCAATCACCTGCACATCCCACACCTCCCCCACCTCTCACATATCTCCCCTCCCACACAAAACTCCACCCATAAACACATTATCCCCACACACACACATCCCCACATGCATTCCTCATACACATCCCCTCCCACACATCTCTCACCCACACACACATCTCCCCATCCACCCACACATCCCCCACCTACAAACATCCTCACCACCCACACATACATCCTCCACCCACTCACATTTACCCCATCCACACTCACACACTCCCACCCACACAGACATATCACATTCACAGACACCCTCCCCCACACTCACCCCCACACCCATTACACACCCATCCCCCAACCCACACAATCTCCTACACACCCATTGACCCACCCAAATACACATTCCCTACCCACACCCCCCAACCCACCAACACCCACATACTTCCAATCATTGGCACCTTGCCGTCTTGACAGAGGATAATTTGTAAGGGAAGGAGTTATTGACTCTCCATAGCACAAAGCCTGGGCTAAAATATAGAGATCATGTGTTGCCCATGCAGCATGATCCCTCTCTCGGCCTGCCTAGTTCACTCCAGAGGAAAGGTAACACCTCTACATCTGGAACAAGACAAGCTGCAGAAGCTGCCGGATCAGCAAAGCAATGCTCTAATTGTTATACTTCCAATAATCCTCCCAAATATCCCCCCACACACACACACATCCCTTACACACACATACATCCCCCACCGACTACACATCCCTTCACCCATCCACACATCACCCATCAACCCATACACATCCCCCACACACAACCCCAACAAGAGAGAAATGTAGTCTGAAATACATTCAGTCTACATTCAGGGATTGAACCGCAGCGGTCTGCTGGTAAGCCAGTGCACTACCACATGTTCTGCCTCGATTCATAATAATAAATATCTTCGTCCTCTTCCTCCTCTTCTTCGTTTGATTTTTCTTTCTTTCTTTCTTCTTTTTATCCCCCACCTCGACGATGTCGAGGTGTCTCTCTATGTTGAGATTTATTCCTTTTTCCTTACAACAGTGTTGTCACACAACAACAACAACAACAACAACAACAACAACAACAACAACAACAACAACAACAACAACAACAACAACAAGAAGAAGAAGAAGAAGAAGAAGGGGGAGGAGGAGCAGGGGGAGCAGAAAGAAGAGGAGGAGGAGGAGAAGGGGAGGGGGAGAAGAAGAAGAAGAATTAAGAAGAATTAAGAAGAAGAAGAGAATTGCAGATGAATGATACAGAAGAAAGAGAAGAAACACTTACTTACCACCGTTAGGCTCACATCACTAAAGCGGTATTCACAAATAATCAAAGTGGGATTTTCTACGGGGACCGACATTTCACAGATATTTGTGTCCACGGCCGTCTCCATACAACCTCTGCGATTCCTGGCACCGCCCCCTGTAATCCCCGGAACCTTAAATGTTGTCCTTTTATTTCACAGACCATCTTTGTGTCTTTTATTCCACAGACCACTTTTGTGTCTTTTAGTTCACATACCACTTTTGTTTCTTTTAGTTCACAGATCACTTTTGTGTGTTTTATTTCATAGACCACTTAGATTTTAGATTAGGTTTTAGATTAATCATTAAGTTAGGGTGGAATCAACATGGCTATATTTTATTAGGATTTTCAGATACTATTTAGCTATTTAGCTGGTACCTTTGTGTAATCGTTAGGGGCTTACACCGAAAAAGACATAATCGCAGTCCGGTGAGGGATTGACACCTGCGCCTCCACGTTCGCTATGAGAGGAAAAACCCTATCCCTCCGTGAATTCAGACCTACAGGATGTGAAGGTCCTAACGTTTCACATACACAGAGATACCCATGATACAGAACTGGTTATTGTTGTTGTTAATCTGTCTACAGTTATTATATGGTGTTCAATTGTTTTCATTGCGTTTTTTTTTTTAGTATTGTAATCATCATAACGTGCCATACCGGTAAGCGTGGTCATGTTTCCCTATCTTACACGATCACCAGATTAGCTCTGTGTTGTTGTCCCAACCATTTATACCTTCGATCCGGGTCACGTGAAACCATGCGTGCAGGTGGTGGATGAAATTGAAGAGCAGCCTATAGATAGTTGTAGGTTATGGTCTCCAATTTCACGACGGTAGCTAGCGGATCTCTTTTTGGAGACAATGGCTACGGTCATCGACCAGTATGGTCACTGCTAAGAAGAAAAGCAGTGGCAAACAACTTTCCTTACAGATGCCAAGAAAGTCATGCTTTGTAGTTTTTATATTAAGCACAACGCGCATTCCGTACACACCACCTGTGTGTCTTTTCCTAATGCTTCTTCTTAAATTAAGTATAAAGTTCAGGTTGAAACCAACACGGCGGGTGTTATCTGTGTTTTAGAGCAGGATTTCTGATACTATATATCTATCTCATTCATACATTCATTAAGTCTAATGTAACTTGCTTCGCTCCTATAACAACCGTCCGAAAAACTGTTCGGCCATAAGCAAGATTTCCCGCGTCCGATACACCAATCAGAAGATCATCTGCCACTTCCTCCACCCTTTTCTCTTTTGACGTTCCCCTTCCTCTATTCCAGGGCATATACCCCTCCATTATTGTTCTATCCAAACTTTCATGACGGTTACACAACCACCATGGTGGAGACCAGAGGTGGAGTAATCATCGATGTTCAATTGTGTGCTCACATAATGATTGGTGGCGGCATACGGGTATACCTTTTCAAAAGAGAAATAAGGTGCCTCCTACCCTCCGCTAGCCTGCGGGACACCCCTAGGCAAGGTGGAGTGCCCGTTTAGCCCCTTCCTCATCAGGACAACATAAAGCCATGGATGCAGGGGATGGATAAAGTTGAAGAGCAGTCGACAGATAGTTGTTGGTTATTGTCTCCACTTTCACCACAGTAGGCAGAGGATCTCTTTTTGAAGACAATGGCTGTGGTCACTGCTAAGAATGAAAACAGATGCCTTGACATTCGCGCTCGTCAATTCAATGAAAAAATGCTTAAATTGGTGCTCCATAGGCGCAGCCTAATCCGATATGGTTGTCGTGTGCACCAGGAGAATCCAGGCCATCAGTAAGCGACTGAGTGCAAAAAGATTGCCTCTCCATAGCACAAAGCCTGGGCTAAAATAAAAAAATAAACCATGTGTTGCCCATGCAGCATGATCCCTCTCTCGGCCTGCCTAGTTCACTCCAGAGGAAAGTTGACACCTATACATCTGGAACAAGACAAGCTGCAGAAGCTGCCGGATCAGCAAAGCAATGCTCTAACTGTCCGCCTGTCGGAGCTTCGGTCCTAGACCAGCTGCCAACCAAGGCTTAGGGCCTGGTCTGCCCTGCCATGACTATTTTGTCTTTGGGTTGCATTTCCTCGCACCAGGATAAGGCTTGTACCCTCCCAATTGCGCTCTTCCGCCCGAAGCCGTTGGCACAATGTGGGGTGTCGGGTTTGGTAAGCGCCGCCCAACATTAAAAAGATTAACAACATTTAAAACGGGAACGTGGAACGTTAGAACTATACGTGGGGATGGAAAACTGGATAATAGCAAGCAAGAAATGAGAAGACTGAACATTAAAATGTTATTTATAAGTGAGACCAGATGAAAAGGAATGGGTATGATAACATCCGCGCAATGTAACATAATCACTTCTGGTGGAGAGAAACAACAGTGAGAGGTAGCACTTATAATGAATCTGGAAAAATTAAAATAAATGATACTAGACAGTGTCAGACCGAACATTACTGGTAAAGTTAAGTGGCAGACCTTTGAACATTCAAGTCTATGCACTAATATCAGACAGCAGTGATGACAGTACCGGTGAATTTTATAATGATTTTAATATTACCTTCAATTAGTGCAGATACTCTTAATTAAATATCATAATATGTGACTTTAATGCTTACGTTGGAAGTCAACTAGATGATTGCACAGTAAGCAAATATGGACTAGGGGAATGTAATGAAAGAGGTTGCAGACTTGTATATGGGGCAAAAGAGCATGATAGGAATATTGGAAACACCTGGTGTCAGCAATATTCAAGGAGAGTATGGACAAGGAAGAGTTCTGATAATAAGATCAGAAACCAAACTGATTACCTCCTCATCAACAGAAGATTAAAAGTTGCAAACACTATATCAAATGCAGACTGTTACAGCGACAGTAGATTGGTATATATAGTTATAAACAATATACATATAACATTAAAGAAGGTATACACCAAAACATGCAATATTTAATCTACGAACACTGAAGAGTGAAGAGATAAAAGATACATTCAACGCAGAGATAAAGAATAGATTCGATGCATTGTCTGATCTCGAAATGTTATTTCAAGATGTCAGTGACCAATGGGAAATATTGAAGAACTCAGTCAGCCAAGCTACAGAAATCGGCAAATCGAAAAATGAAGATGATCCGACGTAAAAAATTGATGTCGGCAGACATCTTAAACTAATGGAAATAAGACAAAATTACAAACATAACCTTGAAAAATATGAAGAGATTAACGGAAAAATTAGGAAATTGTGCAATGAAGCAAAAGAAGCGTGGCTGGAGGACAATTGAAGGCAAATTGAAAACCAATACAACACCCGAAATACCAAATTAATGCATCAAATATTTTATGATATCACCACTAAGAAACGAACACACACATCAACCGGTTGCCTAAAGACCAAAGATGGCAATCTCATAAAAGAAAAGGATCAAATTTTAAATGCTGTAAGATTATGTGAAAGACCTTTGTAACGATACACGAGAGGAACATCAATTGTGAAAATGGAAGATCAGAATTCTCTTAACCATATGAAAAATGGCAAAACCCTGGGTCAAGACAACATCAAAACAGAAATGATTAAAGCCTTAGAAGAATATGGAATAGACCAGGTCTCCGGACTACGGAAGGCAATATATGATACTGGATGTATACTTCCCGAATCAAATAAATCTATTAAAATTATGTAAATTATGTAAATTTCTTGTAATCCCGAAGAAATCATGAGTCTTGGAATGTGATCAACATCGAATAATTAGTATAATGAGCCACATCAAGATGATTTTGCTAAGAATTATCTTGCAATGAATTGGGAAGAAAATACGACCCAAAATAGGAGAAGAACAATATGGGTTTGTAGAAGGCAAGGGTACAGTAAATGATGTGTATTTGCTGAGAACATTAATGGAGTGTTCAATAGAAATAAGACATTGTTTCTTCATTAACTACACAAAGGCTTTCGACAAAGTAAGACATGTCGAGATGATAAAGATGCTTGCAGATCTACAAATTGATGGGAAAGACTTAAGTCTTGAAAAACAAAATTACATTTATTATAATCAACAAGCTGCCATAAAGACTGATAATTGAAGTAGGTCAATATCAGCCTATTAAGAGAAGAATATGAATAAAATTTGGTGGAACTGCGGTAAAGCTGTGAAAGTGTAAACAATATAAAATGACACAAAGTAGTGCAGCTTTACATAACAGAGTTAAGACACATACAGAACGTTGCGGCGATTAGCCTTCATCAGCAAACAAACACATTCACAAACACAACATACAGTCAAGGAGATCTCCTGTGACTACATCAGAAGGTGACGACAGGACGAGAAGAACAAAAGCATGGAAAAATGGAAGCAATGAAGAGAAAATGAGAATTGAAAAAAATTTTAATTGAAAAGAATGTTAGTTGAAGAAAATGTTTAATTGAAAAAAATGTTAATAGAGAAAACGTTCATACTCACCTCACCGTTCGAATCTATAAGTGACTAAGAAAATATCCGATGTATTCTGGTACCCGGTGCTGGGTGTTACGGTTCAGTGAGCACATAGAAGGAAGGGGGAGGGGTAGGAGGACGGTAACTGAACTGGTAAGGGTATCTGAGCAATTACAGTGGATGTACTAGTGAAGTATGAGGCGCGCAAGATTGAAGGTGGTACTAACCAAAACCCCATTGTGTTATTCTTACATATACTTTGCACCTGCCCACATACACTAGCATTTTGTCTGTAGAGGTGTGTCTATGTATGTATGCGCATTCACGCATATCAGCCCACCCAGACTTTAAGACTCGCCCCTATAATAACAGTGAACAACTAGGGTTAGAATTAAATTGTTAGAAGATGGAGATCATGGTCGTCTGTGAGAAGAAGAAATACCACAATGTAATATACGGGTACATGGGAATATTCTTAAACATATGAATCGGTACAATTATCTCAGAACAGTCATAACATCTTATGGGAGATGCCTTAACGAGATTATGACAAGAATCACCATGGCGAAGGTAGCCTTTTGCAAGATGAAACCTCAGGTCCTATCTGACATCACACTGATGTTGGACAACAGGATGTCTTCATCCGACTTACAGGACTTCACGCTGGAGTTCACAGCCAGCGAACGCAAGCAAGCAAGATGAAAATTATACTGAGCAATAAAACGATGTCATTGCAACGAGAAAAGGAGTGTTTAGGTGCTACTTAGAACCTGTACATTTCGATGTGAAGCGTGGACAATGAGCAGACAATCTAAAACACAAGCATCTAATTGTGGTGGAAATGTGGTTTCTTAGGAAATTTCTAAGAATACCATGGACAAACAGAAAAACCAATGAACACGTCCTACAAGAAGCAAATAAGGAACCATAAAATGTTTTGAGAAATTAGACGTAGACAGTCAAGATTTTTGGGCACGCTATGATAAGAAACAAACTAGAGAACTTGGTGACAACTGGCAAGAGCGAAGGGAAGAGAAAAATAGGAAGGCAGAGAAGTATATACCTGGATGGCTTGATCACATAGCAGGATCGAAACAAGAACACAGCTGATCCACGACTCTGGTGATCGTGTTAGATGGCGAAACATGACTGTCCACGCTTATCGGCATGACACATGATAATGATGATGAATGATTTCGCACCCTTGCTTCAGGGGTCAGCATGGTCGAATGGATTAGAGTTCTTAACTTGGGGACGTAAATTACAAGTATCTCTGAAGTCGTAGTGCGTTCGCTGATGGCGAGGGACACTGATAATAGGGACAGTTAATCCAAATTAAAACATCAGTCCAGCGCTTCTAGAAGCAGTAGTACATGTATGGATTACGCTTGAGTTCATAGCGAGCGAACATTAAAAAAATAACTAAACATTTTTTAACGAATCGTTGTTTCAGTACTGGAGAACAGAAATTGCATAGCAGACTTAAGGGCAGCATTAAAAGGACTATACCAGAAATTCGAATGGGCTGTAATACAATGGATTCCTTCACATTGCACATACCTGGAAATGAAGAAGCAGACAGATTAGTAAAGAAAGGTAGAAGACTACCCCAACCTAATAATAGACATAACCTGTTATGAGGCTAAGAGAATCATAAGAAGCAATTATAGAACTATGTGGAAATCAGAGCATCCAGCCCACCAGAAAGTGATGTATATGACCAACACCGCTGAAAATAACAAGTAATAATCTCCAGACTATACAAGTCACGGCAGGCTGAAATACCACATGTTGAAAAACTAAAAATAGAAGATACGGATGAATGTAACTGTGGAATTGGTAACATGACAGATAAACAAATGTTGCACGAGTGTCCTACATAAGCAGAATAGAGAAAACTGTTGGCCTACATCGCTCCATTTGAGGACATACGATCTTTTGCTAGTTACTCTAACTTCACATTTCGTAATTAAATTGAGAATCAGTTATCCTTGAGCTTGGATAGTTCCCATCCTCGAGAGTAAAATCACCATCATTGTTTTTCCCCCAAACATTCATGTTTTCCCGGCATCCTCTTCAGCTTCTGTCGCTCGTTACCATTGCTTCCTGCAGATTATGTGCCCAGGGCAGCTTTTTTCCAGACTACGCAGGCCTTTCCCCCCAGTGCATTCTCCGCCCAATGAGATTTATGTGGCAGCCTCGTTGATGCGCAACAGCCTATGAAAATTAGCAACTTGTTTATGCACTTCGAACGCATCGTAAACACAATCTATTGACGATCAAAATGAAAGCACAATTTACGGAATTTACAATAAACAAATATAATTTTCTTTTGGCCGTTTCTGTATGTTGTTCTTAACAAACGTTGTTATAACTTAGGAGTTGGAACCGTGTGGCGTGTTTTAATTGATTCATCGCCAAACAACATGTAAGTTTCAATCAGATATGGTGCACAATAATATGAGAGGAAGATACCACGAAACAAAAGAAGTTATATGATACCTCTTTTTTTCGCATAACCTTTACAGGACATTGCAGTCAACACCAGCATTTTTCAGATGCTGTTGATGTGTTTTTACGTTCAGTGGTTTACCATTGCTTTCTGAACGACCGGTGCACATATCTCCGTAAGTAACCAGCGCGACGCGACCATCCATCATGTGCCATGCCGGTAAGCGTGGGCGGTCATGTTTTGCCATCTCACTAGATCACCAGAGTCGTGGATCAGCTCAGTGTTTCTGTCTCGACCATGCCACGAGGCCAAGCCATCCAGGTATTTGCTTCTAGGTCTTCCCCTTGGCTCGACGCGATACGTTGCCGAATATCGCATAGCTGTGTCCCATACGTGAGTAAACGGGATTACGAACAACGTCCTTAAATCTTCGCCAGGGAGAACGGCACGATAACTCTAGTATGGCGACATATCGTACTTGTCCTTATAGCAGGTCACATTTTGGCGATATATTATCCTTCGGCACTGAATCGGTTAACCTATTTATTATTACTGTGGACGCCGCGGTAACTCATTGGTTAGACACTCGCCTGTCGCCCCGGTGGGCAAGAGTTCGATCCACATTGGGGTGGATTACATTTTTCTTTAATTGATCTGGGATCCCAGGTTGGACCAAGCCTATCATGGGTGCCCGGAAATGTTCAGGAAGTGCCAGTCACCGGCGCCATATTATTCACGTCACAGACTGGGGGACATTTGGTCTGTACAAATATGGGGACAGCATTCGTAAACCCCATACACCTCAATACGTGGACCTGAGGAGAAAGAACTGGTTCGGCCAAGACACGAGAGGCACATCGACATAATGGGGGGGGGGGGGGGGGGCTGTCTCGTTAATCAACACAGAACTGGCATGGTCAGATACGAGTGGTACATCGGGAGATTGAAGGAATCTTGTCAGGCAACACAGACCTGGCACTAATAGCAGCCGGACGTTGATGCATATGTTGGGGAAGTATCTGAGAACCTAAGGACTTGTCCGGAGTGCAAGGATGATGCCCCACAGATAACTAACATGGACCTGACTACTTGACTCACTCATTTCTCAACTCATCTCATTGGTACATGCTCTGACAGTAAGTCTGAGGCTTGTCAAATAGATTCTCCCTCAGAATGCGCGTTATTGAGACAACTAGCAAAGCCTCATTATTATAACAGATTCCCTCATCAGAGCGCTAATCAATCAAATGTTCAGGAAAATCTCATTATTATGATAGATTTCCCCTGAGAGAGCTAATGATTCAAACATCCAGTGTAGTCTCATTATTATAATAGATTCACGCTCAAAGCGCTAATAAGTCAAACATCTAGTAACATCATGTGCCATGCCGATAGGCTTTGTGGTCATGTTTCGCCATCTCACACGATCACCAGAATGGTGGATCAGCTCTGTGTTCTTGTCTCGACCATGCCATGTGGCCAAGTCATCCAAATATTTACTTCTCTGCTTTCCCTTATGTACTTTTCCTCTCAATCTTGCCCGTTGTCTTCGAGTTCTCTAGTTTATTTCTTCTCATAACGTAACCAAAAAGCTCGACTGTCTACGTCTAATATCCATAATCTGATTACGGTTTTCACGTATTTCTTGTAGGACTTGCTCATTGGTTTTTCTCTGCCCATGGTATGATTTCTATTTGCCACAGAAACCACAATTACACTGACAATAGATGTTTTTCAGCTTGTCTGCTCATTGTCCATGTTTTACATCCATACAAAAGTACAGGTTCTATGTAGCACTTCAACACTCTTTTTCTCGTTGCAATTGACATATTTCTTTTGCTCAATGTTATCCATCTCGCAAAAGGCTTACTTTCGCCATAGCGATTCCTATTCTAATTTCTTCAAGGCAGCTCACATCAGAGGCTACGACTGTGTTCGTCTGAGCCGTGATGTCACATGCTAAACACTCTTGACATCCTTAACAACAATATTGATAGGTTACATGACAATGGAATGGTTACTGTAATTTCTCTCACACGTTTAATATTTTCAATTAAAGTCCCCTAGTATAACAGATTCACTCACGAAGTGCTCATAATTCAAACATCTATCACTGTCTCATTATTATAATAGATTCACTTTCACGGTGTTCATAATTTAACACCCAGCACAGCTTCCATTATTACGAAAGACAACTAGTTATAAGTATTCATGATTCAAACATCCAGAAGTTTTATAATTATAATAGATGCGCACTTAAAGTTTCCCTCAGGAAAAATAATGATTCAAATATAACAAAGTTTCGTTATTAAAATAGATTCCCTCTCAACGTGCCAATGATACAAACACTCAGCAATGTATCACTATTATAATATATACCCTCTCGAGGTGATAATCATTTACACAATGAAGTAAAGTCTCACTATTATAACTATATTCCCTCACAAAGTGCTAATGAGTCACATATCCACTAAAGTCTCACTATTATAATACATTCTCTCACAGATTTCTAATCATTCACACATTAAGTAAAGTCTCACTATTATAATAAATACCCTCTCAAAGTGCTAATCCATTTACAAATCCAACAAAGTCTCACTATTGTATTACATACCCTTACAAAGTTCTAATGATTCAAACACTCAGCAATGTCTCATTACTGTTTTCCTGGTATAAAATCAATACCAAGCAGCGGAAATCCAGAAGATACTTGTCTGAAATGTAATGCTCTACTTGATAACAGAAAGGAACAATTTACTTACCGTTTGTAAGATACCGTGATGATTTCCAGAAGACAATATGTAGTAATCGCTGGGGAAATAGCTGTATAACTGGACATCTCAGTGAGAGGTGAGCAGGGACATCAGAAATCAATGGAACTTTGCTGGCTGTGAACTATTCTCGACATTTCGTCGTAATTCGCCAAATATGTGCGGTCCTTTTTTATTAATTGGTGGTACATTTTAAAGTGCGATTGTCAGGGACACACTGAAACTAAACTATCACAAGACGGTGTTGCTCTTACTCTACTGTACAAGGTGAACTATTTGCATTAAGTGTTTTTTTTTTTCTAGTCTACGATATAAGAATAAACTAGTGTGAGTCGTGGCTACCTGTCTACAAATACAAGAGTATTGGAGTCTACGAGATCAGGAATGAACTATTGGCATTAAGTGTTGAATGAACTATTGTCAGGGAGTCTACGAGTACAGGAATGAACTATTGGCATTAAGTGTTTTCTTATAGTCTACGATATAAGAATAAACTATTGTCGGAGATTCTACAAGTAGAAGAGTGAAATATTGGCAATGAGTGTTTTCTTCTTCTTTTTTTCCGCATATCCTTTACAGGACATCGCTGTCAACACCAGCACTTTACCGCTGTCGTTGATTTCTTGGCAAGATTAAGCTCAGTAGTTTGCCATTGCTTTCTGAGCGGCCGGCTCACTTATCCCTAAGTTACCAACCCGGCGAGAACCGCTGCGTTACCTTACATGGATAAACGGGATTACGGAGAAAGTCGTTTAACTCCTCGGCCAGGGAGACCGGCGTGTTTTCTTCTAGTCTGCGATATAAGAATAGATTATTGTCAACGCTTTAAGACGGCTTGAATAGGCAAGTATGTGTGTGTGTGTGTGTGTGTGTGCGCGCGTGTGTGTGTGTGTTGGTGGGTGCGAGATGTGTGGGTGCGAGATGTGTGGGTGGGTTGCGGGAGATTGTGTGGGTGGGGGATATGTGGTAGGTGCGGGATATGTGGGTTGCCGGGGAGTTGATGTGTTTGTGCGTTTGTGCGCATGTGTGTGAGTGTATGTGTATGCAAGAAGGGAAAGAGACTTGAGCGCACGCATGTCATGTAACATGCTATTCCATATTTTTTTGTGTATTCTCATCTTTCATATTACCATTTTGAATGTCACTTGATACAATCATGTATAATACGAAAACATGCACATTACTGTAGAGTGAGTGAGAGAGTTAATGAGTGTGAGAGAGAGAGAGAGAGAGAGAGAGAGAGAGTGCGCGTGTGTATGTGTGAAAGAGAGAGAGAGAGAGAGAGAGAGAGAGAGAGAGAGAGAGAGAGAGAGAGAGAGAGAGAGGGAGAGAGAGAGAGAGAGAAAAAGAGTTGAATTGCATAACTAATTTTTACGTTTCACAATGTATATGTACAATGTTTCTCCAATGTTTCTCCATTTTTTTACAATTTTTGCGAGAATACTCACGACAATCATCAGTGTGTGTGTGTGTGTGTGTGTGTGTGTGTGTGTGTGTGTGTGTGTGTGAAGTGTGGGAGTTTGTTCATACTAGTTTCAGTGATTATGTGTGGCATCACGTGTCTAGATGTGAGGATGTGCGTATGGGTGTGTGTATGGGGTATGTGTGTTTGGGGGATGTGTGTGTGGGAGATGTGTGTGCGGAGCTGTTGTGAGTGGGGGATGTGTGGGTGGGTGAGGGATGTGTGTGTGGGTGAGGGATGTGTGTGTGGGTGGGGGATATTTGCGTGGATGGTTGAAAGTGTGTGGGTGTTGGTGGGGGGAGTTGTGTTGGTGGAGAATGTGTATGAGGGATGTGTAGGGGTATGGGGGATGTGTGTGCGTTGAGGGATAGGTGTGTGATGGGTTTGGGGGATGGGTGTGGGGATGTGAGTGTTGGTGGGGGATATCTTTGTGTGAGTGAAGGTGTGTGTGTGGGTGGGTGGAGGACGTATGTGTTTGGTGGGGAAGGTGTTTGTAGGTGGGGTGTGTGTGTGTGTTGGTTAGAGATGGGTGGGGAGATGTGTGTGTGTGGGTGGGTTAGGGATGTGTGGGTGGGGATGTGAATGGGGCATGTGTGTAGGAGATGTGTATGTGGGTGGGATGTTGAGTGGGACGGGAGATGTGTGTGAGTGAGGGATGCGTGATTGGGTGGTGGAGGTGTGATTGGGTGTGGGATGTACGGGTAGGTAAAGGATGTATGTGAGCGTGGGGGATGTGTGTTTGGCTGGGTGGTTGTGGTGCGTGAGTGTGGATGATTAGATTGAATATGTGTGTGTGTGTATTGATGAGTGGAGGATGTGTGGATGTGAGTGGTTGAGGGATGAGTACGTAAGTGGATGGACGTGTGTGGGTATGAGTGTATGGGATGGGTATGTGGATGGGGGAATTGGTGGGTGGGGTATGTGTCTCATAACATGGTAATATGCATTGTTTATATTTACAACATTCTTCTGACAATGTTTTTTTCCTATGTGAATGTATCATGCGCTATTGATATGCGAAAGATGAGTGACTGGAATGGCCGAATGTATGCCCAATTTGTTACCCTTTGAAAATAAAGTTCGTTCGTTCGTTCGTTCCGTTCGTTCTTAGAACTCACGGATCCATACTTTCAACCTCACTGGATGCAATGTCGTGTAACAGAAGCAAGTTAACTAAGATCTTGTAAAGCGCAGCATATTTGCACTGAAAGCGTGAAGCGGGTTCTGTATCTTCATTGCATACCAGAACATGGTTTACACGTTTTTATCCGGCTCTCTGGAGAAGAGATTACGCACGAAATTTGTAATCCCGCTTACCGCGTTCGAAACACAACTGCTGGCGACTTGGCCTCAGACTGTCTGACGAAGGGTTTCAACTACAGTCTTTGTCAGCGAAAACACAACGGAAAACCAGAAAACACAGCTGTAGCCGGGAAGTGTCGTTAAAAAAAAAGCGATTGTCTGGACATAACAACGAAATAAAATGAACTCATCTTTATAAACACAGTGCCTATGTTTTATCTGTGCTCTGGCTAGTGCCAATTGATCAAAATAACATGTCTGATTTTTTTTTTTTAAAGTTTGTTGTATGTCCTTTGCATGACGTTGCAAACAAGCAGGGCATTTATTGGCTATTTGTGATTACCTGCGGGAGCCAAGGTAGCTCAGTGATTAGTTACTCGCCTGCTGATCCAGTAGTCGTGAGTTCCATCCGCAGCTGGGCGGAATAGGATTTCTTTTTTTTATGAACTGGGGTCCCAGGTCCACCCGGCTTACAGTGGGTAGCATAGGAGTAAAGGTTGGGAGTAAAGGTTAAAGATTGGGAGTAAAGGTTAAAGGTTGGTGGTAAAGGTTAAAGGTTGGGAGTAAAGGTTAAAGGTTGGGAGTAACGATAGTGAGTAACGGTTGGGCGTAAAGGCTGGGAGTAAAGGTTGAGAGTGTTCAGGTATCCTTTTCTTATTGTGTGCTTTATTATGCAATTTTATGTTTAGTGTTTTACCATTGCTGGCAGAACGGTTTTGTTCCAGTTAAATAATCGTTTTTATACCTCGTGTTCACTATTCATACTCTTCTCCAGACACATTATTCATTGTTAATGTTGCTTTGCTGAATACACTGTTTATTATTAATGATGTTTTCTGAATACTCATTTATCATTAATGTGTTTTGTGTGTGTGTGTGTGTGTGTGTGTGTGTGTGTGTGTGTGTGTGTGCGCGCGCGCGTGTGCGTGTGTGCGTGTGTGTTTTATTTTATTTTATTTTATTTTTTTAATTTTCTGAATAAACAGTGTATATTAATATTGTATTGTGTAATAAGGGTGTTGTTAATCGCTTTCGTTTTTTTTTAATTCCCTTCGTTCCGTGGTGCATGCAGTTCGTAATCACGCATATCCGCATGTGTAAAACTGCTGCGGGCGATTTGGCAACAGACCGCCTTGCGTTGGTTTTTTACGATCTGGTATGTGTGCTGGTCGTTCAGAAAGCAATGGCAAACTACTGAACGTAAACTTGCCAAGAGATTACAACAGCAAAATAATGATGGAGTTGACTGCGGCGTCCTGTAAAGGATATGCAACTGACTTTAACATTGCAGCCAACCGGTACTTTAGCATAGGGGATAGTGAGAGGCGCTGTTCCCTAACTCTCTGACATACCGGGAATAGGGTTCGAAATCAGCTGCGAACGGTTTGGAAGTGGACCATTTTGCGTTGATTTCGATAGGAGAAGGTGTCAGCCGACAGAAAGCAAGGGCAAACTACGGAACTAATGTTATACATCACAAACAGCCAGTGAATGCTGGGGATGATTGCAATGTCTTGTAAACGACGTGCACTGTTATTTCCTTGTCCTTATTGTGTACTAGTTCGTATTGCCAGTGTGGCTATTCTTTATGTTAAACTGATTGTCAACAACCTAGTTTAGACAGGCATACAGGGATTCTTCATTTGTACCGCACGAATATCAACTCGTAGGTGTACAAAGGGTAAATTCGCTTTATTGCGTACTGATTATAATTGGCTCCATGAGCTCACATGAACATGCATATATTATCAGCACATCATCACATTATACATTTACAATACTGCTAAGCACAATCTCTATCTATCCTAGCGTAAGTCACTACACTACTGTGCCCTGAAAACTATATAATGGTCAGGGCAAATACATCGACCTGTCTGCTGAGCTGTCCAGTCCCGTCTGGCTAAACTTAGCAGCGTTGTCCAGCTGCGGACTTGTGAATCTTCGTGCGCCAGCACGATTGCGTGCTCGGTTACCTCGCACGTAGTACAGTAGCCTGTCACTAGCTACTGTGCTCTAGTTAACGCTGTTTACGGGTACTTCCCGTGTTTATTGTCTCCTACTCTAACCTTGGAGTAAATCCCTGTCATGTCCTGCAGTGTCCTACTTATGACACGTGCGTGTCCTGTTGGATAACTGCTTAAGAGTTCTATCTTCTACTTCTGTCCCTTGAATCTCTATTCCCTGTTCAGTGATGTTATCTCTATCCTATCATAGCCTTATCCCTAACTTATATCCTTCGGTTACTTCTATCCTCAGCTTCTTGACACTGATCAAGTGCCATGATATGATTTACCGTCTTAAGCGACTTCCCATATCTGCCATGGTTTTATATACAGTAGTTTTCCCCATGCCATCTCCGTTAATTTAATATATAATGCAGCATGTCAGGTACCCTATCCACAGCTGTTAAGTCATAACTGTGACGCACCCATACTCCCCCATTTTCCGCCATCCATCTTTGTTTGTTACAAAACCTACTTTTTGTTTGGTACTGAATCTGTTAACTCTCGTTCGACAAAACGAGAGTGCTTCCAGGACTCTACAGTGAGCCAGACCTTCCAATAGATACAAGTTAGTTGCATGTCCTTTACATGATGTAGCAACCAACCTCAACATTTTTTTTTTTTTTTTGCTGTCTGTGATTCCTGGGCAATTTTACTTTCAGAAGTATTTTTTTTTTCTGAAGACCGACATTCATTCATTCATTCATTCATTCATTCATTCATTCATTCATTCGTTCATGCATTCATTCATTCGCGCATTCATTCATTCTTCTTCTTCTTCTTCTTCGTTCATCCGGAGTTGTTTTTTTTGGATGTGATTGCGTTGTGCCTGTTTACAGCAGAGCTGCGTTCTTGCGCCGTTAGGCCGACACATCCGACTTCTGCGGGCATTTGTTGACCGGGTTAACCTTCCCGGGCATTCATTCATTCAGTATCATGTCCTTTGCAGAACATCGCTCCCATACTAACCTTCCGGAAAACTTCTTGGGTCATATGCAATATGTCACGATACACCCATGTGGAAATCATCTTCCTTCGTCCTGCACCCATCTTCTTTTTAGCCTTCCTCGTCCTCTCTTCCTTTGCATATAATATACCCTTCCATTATAATTATTGTTCTCCCCAAACTTTCATGACCTTTCATGTTACCAAAATATTTAAATATTCTTTGTTTTATCGTCATAAGCAGCCAACCTTCTTCGATATCCAGATCGTGTAGTATAGATGCACTTGTTCTTTTCTCTATCCAAGATATTCTTAGAACCCGTCTATAACATTTATATTCAAGGGCATTTATGACAGTGTACGGAAATACCAGCACAAGTCAGTCTGCTTCCAAATCGCCCACAGCTGTGTTTCGAACGCGGTTTACGGGATTAGGAATTGCATTCTCAACACCTTCACCGATTCCAACAGTACATTGTCAGTTATTGGCGTTGGTCTCCTAGCGGGGGAGTTAGCGTTGTCGATGGGAATCTACACGGATAATTTCATGAGCGCCGTCAGACCAGATTTGACCTCTACGATGGTCGTCTCGCTAAGTAAGGGAAACACTGATCACCTATTTCTGTGTTCACTCAGACCTGCAAAATGTGATGGCCCTATGACATCATTGACACATGGCAGATTCCTATTTCGGAACATGTTTCTGGTTGTTGGCGTACTCATCTTCCTCATGTTGGACTGGTACCGCATGGTTCCGTCGCCCAGCTACTGAGTTGAGTGCTTGCAGCTACACTGTGAGCTGTGGATTTCATGTGGTGTGCTTTTACATCTGTCCGTGGTTGTTTGTTTTGTTAACTGCATGTTCAGAAAATGGCGGCGGCCGGTTGCTGAACTAGCTAGTTTTACATTATGCAGTCATGTGTGTGAAGCTGCTGTATTTCTAGTGACTGCCGCTTCCATCGACGATGTACTGTAATTTTCGTGGCAGACTGTTGTGTTGGAATTATGGCAGCGGCCTTATGCATGTAGTTGCCTATACGTGCTGTTGGGTTGTCGGTACTCATGTCTATTCCACTCTTCAAATGGGACAGTGAGGAGCATTTTGTGTGATATTCATTGGCACATGAACGGGGCATTATGGGGGTCACCCTTCGCCGTGAAGTTTTAATCGCGACTAATTAACTTGTTTTTTAACCTTTCACGAACACGCTGTTAAATATTCCTGTTTTAATCAGAAATGCTCTTAATTATTATTGATTGTGCCCTCACCTACGAACGGTGTTAATTGTTTGTATTTTCTCTCCTAAATAGTTTTATACCGGTTTCCCTGTCCAAGGAGTTAACGACATTGTTCGTAATCCCGTATATCCACGTGGGGAAAACAGCAGCTGCGAGAATCGGCAGCGGTCCACGCCGCGCTGGTAATTTACGAAGGTATGTGAGTCGGTCGTTCAGAAAGCAATGGCAAACGACTGAACGTAAAACTTGCCTAGTACATCAACAGCAGCTGAAACATGCTGATGTTGACTGCAACGTCCTGTCAGGGATATGCAACACTTAAAATAATAGTAGTTTTATGGTATTTTATTGTTAATCGAACGGTGTCAGTGCACATGGGGCAATCCCACACGTGCACAGTCCTCCCATGCAGCAGCCTGTCGCGTAACGTATACTAGGATGGAATTGGATCAAAGTAGATACTAAATAGACTTCTACGAATAGAGAATCTAACCACTGCTGAAGAAGCGATCAAATGGCTCGCAGTTCTAGAAGAATGATTAACAAAGTCCCAGAATGGATCACTACTTCTAAACAGTGCCAGGCGGAAAGTTATGACGACTAACTGTACTAACACACGAAGACAGTATGTCAAGTTATTCCTGCTAACGTGCCTGGATGAATAATGAGCCCCCACTGCCTAATGTATTCTCACACAACAGGAGATAAGACAGAATGATAAGTATAGATGTAGTCCTTTCACTCGTCACACAATCTGATGATGCTAATTCTAATTCTATAATGACAGACGCAGTTGTTAAAAGTACAAATATAACATAACGTTTAATCCTAAATAACACTACGTGAGCCCCACTGGAAACTCACTGACACATAAGAGATACGCAGATCCCTGAAATTTCTACAAGATAATATTCAGCTAGAGGATCTAATCATAGACTCCGAGCCAATAGCGGACAAATTAGGATTGCTGTGCAGTGGCAAACGGGTGGGTAGCCACTCATCTGATAATCCTTAGCCTCCTGGATGGTAAGCTGTCAGTGCTGACTGGATCGTGGTATGGACTCCACTCTCTGCTGCATCAAGTGAGTGGTTCGTAGCTCAATCACCGGTCGTGACTACGGCTACAGATGATCAGGGTGCAGGCTCTGTGAATGACAGTGAGAAGGAGTGAATAATCCTTCAAGACAGAATTGTAAATTCTTTTGGCCATGTCCTGCATGGCATGCTTGTCTCATAAATTTCAATAGCCTGTAGTATATCAATTTACACATTTTGATTCCTTATCTGAAATCTACAACAGCACACTGATCTAATGGAAACAGCACACAAATGATATCCTATTCTCAAAGACCACATTCCAAATATATATTCTAAGTCATGATTAATCATGGAAACATGAACCACAATTCACATAATGACTTAACAGTACATATAGGATGACTTCAATGGAATGAAACTCATGTAACAGTGAGGGATTCTAGGTTAGGAGTAAAGAGTTAAGGAATGCTGCGCATTCCTTGACTAGGGGGAAAAACCATAGTGAACGTGTGTGCACGAATGAAGAAGGGTATCTAGGAAAACAACACGTCACTTGGGGGCCAGTGAGAACAGATGTCAACACCGAGAAGAGAGTCTCCATCATATGTGCTGAGCTAGAATGATTCATCAATAAAATCCTTTTCTAACAACGCGAAGACTGACTTGTCTGGTGCTATACGTTCATGATCATAGCCTTTGTGTGTAGCACTGTCACACGAAGCTGATTTGGTGCCTTTGACCTACGAAACATGGGAGGTCGCGGAGAGAGAATACCGCCATAGTTATGTCGGGCATGTCCGGAGAAGTAATTAATTTGAAAAACAACAGATGAAAGCCGACTGTTGGTAGCTGTTCTGGGTTTGCACTAGATTCCTGATTAAGAAGGAGATCCAATTTCAAGGTCAGCGCTAAAGAAAAGGTTTGATTGATACTTATATTTTTTTGAAAGACTGATGTTTTTACGTAGTTATGAAATTAACTGGAGAATTGATCAACGCAAAATGCTATATTGAGATCAAGTAATGCCGTTCTGCATCAAAAATCATTATGAGTTTTAACCCGTGGGACTGTTTAAGGTGAACTCAAGGTTATGGTATGAATTCCAGAATTATGAAATCAAGGTCTGCAATACTTTATACAGTCACTTCATAAATGAAACTTGTTTCAACTATTTAAATTGACCATGGCGAGAGTTCCACATGAAAATAAGAGACTGGATAGCGTCAGCTTTAAGTCCGGTTGTTGTTGACTGGATTACGTTTGAGATATATGAAAGTCACACATTGCTGCTAGAAAGTAAAGATTTTTTGCTGAAGTCGTGAGCAATTGTCGCTTCTTGCATGAAGGTGAATTTATCTGAAGGGAATCTACAGTAATCGAGCAGGTAATCAAAGTCTTGTTGCGAGCCTGATATCGAGCGTGATCTTCGTTAGGAATTAATTGGAAATAATCTGAATTCGACTTCAAGTAAATTAGTAAGGAAAGAAATCCAGACGCTCTTCGTTGTTCTGATCATTTTAACGAGCTTGATTAGAGTCTTTTTTTTATGTGGTGTAGGAAATTCTGAATCAGGAGGTCATTTAAATTCTTTTATCAAAATTCAGGGTTGAAACAGGAATATTTCTTCGTCAGGATCTTCGATTGGAGGATTTAGTTAAGTTAATTAGATAATATTAGAGTAATTAACAGATTGTGTATTGTTGCTGGGTTTGAAATCAATATTGTTGAAATATTTGTATATTGCTTGATAATTATAAATTTTAGGATGGAATCCCAAGATTTTTCACAGGTACTCACTGGAGTTGGCGGGGCAATATCAAGGTTGGATGCGGTGTTAAGACAACAGAATATAAGCAATGATGTTGAAAGATTTAGTGGTCAAGCAAATCAGTTTAAGAAATGGATTATTTCCATTGAAAAACATGCATATTTAGTAAATGCTACAGACGCAGAGAAAAAGAACTTGGCATACAGAACAAGTACAAGTCCAGTTTCTGACCATATTAGAAGAAAGTTAGAAGCAGCAGGAGGTGAAACTTGGGAAGAATTCAAAGATGATCTCGCAAGAAAATATGCTGAAATTACTGATCCACAACACGCATTCTCAGTATTGCGACAGACTAGACAAAACAGCACAGAAAGTGTTCAGCTATACAGTGACAGGTTAATCAACTTAGCTGAAGAGTCATTCTTAGGACAGAATGTACGAGCAGAAGAAGTGGAACGGATGTTGGTGGGGATTTTTGTTGATGGGATTAGGTCAGATGGATTGAAATTTAAATTATTAAGAGAGAATCCTGCAAGATTGTCACAAGCGGTAGATATCGCTATACAAGAGGAAAGCTTGAGGAGAAGGTTTAGGCTAAGGGTAGGACGAGAGTTAGGTAGTAGTTCAGAAGATAGAATTGAAGAACCTATGGAAATAGGTCAGTATAGACATGGATGGAGAGGAAGACGAGGAGAAATACAGATGGTGCAAAGAAACGAGAATGTATATAATCAAGATAGAAGAGGACAAGTGAGAAATACTGTAAGAAACATGGAAGGTAACACAAATAACTCGAATGTGGTTTGTTGGGGATGTCACCAACGTGGGCACATTTTTCGCTTTTGTGGTAACAGAAGTGGCCCATCGATTACGCAAAATGGTAGAGGTGTTCAGACGAGTATACAGAATAGAATGGCAAATGGCAGACCAGCAAATTGGAATTCTGGAGAAATACAGAGAAATTTTAGAAGGTCAGGAAATCAGGGAAATTGGCATCCCGCTTATTGAATAGGATCGGCAGTAAGAGGGAAGATAGTAAGATCCAGAAAGGGCATCAATATATTAAAAACCCAAAGGATGAGTATAATAGAACATTTAGAAATAAAAAACAAGCTGAGGTAAAGCAATTGTCATTAAATATGGTAGATCCTAGCTCATGTATAGTACAGATAGGAAAATATAAAGTTAGAACATTAGTTGATTCGGGAGCACAAGTTAGCGTGATTAAAGAAGCATTTTTATATCGTATGTTAAAAAATTGTAAAATAATTAGAATTCAAGAGAATCTTCATTCGGTAACGGGACAAAAATTAGAAGTGTTAGGACAAACGATGATAAATTTGAAATTAGGAGGGATAAATGTTAGGCATATGTTCCATGTGGTTAAAGATTTAAATAGAAATATGATATTGGGACGAGATTTTTTATTGAAAAATGGGGTGAGACTTTTATTTGATTTGCATAAATTAAAATTCCAAGATGTTTACGTAGATCTAGAAGAAGATATGCATGTGTCGACATTAGTTAGAGTTAAAACAACCATGAATTTAAAACCACAGTCAGTTAATTTGATACAAGCAAGATTGAAGAGAAATCCGTATTATGTAGCAGGAAACATAGTCAGAATCACAGAATTGCAAAATGAAATAATTGATGAGCCAGGTTTAGAAGTCCCGGATGGAATAATAGAATTAGATAAAAGTTTAACATTTCCAGTAATGGTTATTAATAACACAGGTAGGGAAATTAAATTATACAGAGGATGTGTAATAGCTAAGCTAGAACATGACAGCGTTAGTGACATATTGGCAACAGATAGAGTAAATATGGTGGGAATAAGTTATTCAGAAACCTCTAATGAAAGAAGTAATAATAGACGCGGATACAGAAGGAAAGGGAACGCAAGAATGGATGAATTGATCCATCCATATAGAAGAAATACAGCACAAATACATTCACTAGACAAAGTAACAAGAGAAAAAGAATTGTTAGCACAATTAAAAACTTCACCAGAAAATAAGGAAGTGTTAGAACAATTTATAAAACAAAATCAAGATGTGTTTGCGATAAATGATTTAGAATTGGGTAAGACACGAACAGTTACGATGGAAATAAACACGGGAGATCATCCACCAATTAGTTTAAAACCATACAGAACTCCGTTAAGAAATAGAGAAGTAGTAGAAAAGGCAATAGAAGATATGTTGAAAGCAGGCATAATAACAAGATCAAAATCAGAATGGTCATCTCCGGTGGTAATTGTGGCCAAATCTGATGGTTCGAACAGGTTCTGTTGCGACTACAGGGCGTTAAATAAAATTACTAAAAATGTAGCGTACCCACTGCCAGTAATTGATGATATTTTGGGGCTGCTTAATGGTTCTACATATTTCACAACACTAGACGCTAGGTCAGGATTTTGGTGTATACCGATGTCGAAGGATGCTCAAAATAAAAGTGCCTTTTGTACTCATATGGGTTCGTACGAATTTTTGCGTATGCCATTTGGTCTCAAAAATGCACCATCTCACTATATGTTCTTAATGAATGAAGTACTAGATGGTATGCAAAGTTTTGCCTTAGCATATATTGATGACGTATTGATTTTTACGAAAGGAGATGTAGAGAATCATTTAAAACATGTTAGACTAGTATTTGACAGATTAAGAAGGCATGACGTTAAATTAAAGCTTAGTAAGTGTCAGTTTTTAAAGACAGAAACAAAATATTTAGGCTATATAATAAATAGGGAAGGTATTAAACCAGACATGGAAAAAATAAAAGTTATTAAAGAGTTACCTCCTCCCACTAACGTTAAGGAAGTAAGAGCTTTTATAGGAACCTGTGCGTATTATCGGCGGTTTGTACCAGCCTTTTCTAAGATAGCAATACCTATTACGAATTTAACGGGAAAATATGCTAGATTTAAGTGGGATGATGAGTGTCAAAAAGCATTTGAACTTTTAAAAGATAGCTTAACGGTGGTACCATTATTAACACATCCAGACCTGAATAAACAACTAATACTATACACAGATGCTTCAGACAATGCAATAGGAGCATGTTTGGTTCAACCATATGAAGGAGAAGAATCTGGAATACCAGGGGTTAAAAATGAAAGACCAATCTATTTCTTGTCTCATAAACTCAGCAAGACTCAAAAGAAATGGCCGATTATTGAGAAAGAAGCATATGCTATACACTACGCTCTGCAAAAACTAAATTATTACTTACATAACGCCAATTTCATTATTAGAACTGACCACATGCCATTAAAGTCGATATTAGAAGCACCAATACAAAATAGGAAAATACAAACGTGGGCATTGAATTTACAAGGGTACAATGCTAAGGTTGAATATGTGTCAGGAAAACATAATACGTGCGCCGATCTTTTGTCTAGGATCCCGTACCCACAGTCATCAGGAAACACGGAAGATGAAGTTGAACCAGAGGTAGATGATCGAAACTGGCAAGTTAATATATTAGATTCTGCCATAATAAATAGGGAAGAATTTGAGAGTTTACCATCGGAGCAAGAGTCGGAAGCTAGAACAGAAGACCCACATTTAGAACAGTTTGATATGAAAACAGAACAAGAATTGGATCCGAAAGTAGTACAGATAAAAAAGAAATTGAAAGAAACAGGGGAAAATAGTTTTAAAAGAAAGTTTGTAGAGTTACAAGAAGACAATCAATTATATTATATCAATGAAAAAGGTGAAGGAGTAAGAAAATATATTCCGAAACATTTAGAACAAGAAGTCTTAAAGGCGTACCACGATAATAATGGTCATTTTGGACGAGATAAGTTAGTGAAGGCTATTAGCAGTAAATATTATTGGCCGAATTTATTCAAAAGCGTATATGAATATGTTGAAGCATGTGAAAAGTGTAGGTTAAGGAACATGAAGATAATTAAATGTCCTTTACAAGATACCGATATTCCTCAATTTCCAATGCAGAAAGTAAGTTTGGATATTTCAGGTCCTCATCCAAAAACGTTATCGGGAAATGTATACTTACTACATATAGTTGATTCATATAGTCTTTGGCCAGAAGTATATCCAATTCCAGACAAGAGTGCGGATTCAGTTATAAATATGCTTTTACAAGAATTTATACCAAGGTTTGGGTGTCCACAAATAATACTTACAGACAATGGGAAAGAGTTTGTAAATAAAAAGTTTGAGAAATTGGTAAAAGATTGGAATATAAAACACATTAGAACTTCATATTACAGACCGACTTCTAACGCTAAAAATGAGAGACAACATAGAACACTATACAATATTCTAGCGAAAAATGTAGAAGAACACGATATGGATTGGGATCTTTATTTGGGGATGGCATTAGCGGCGATACGTACACACGAAAATGAAGGAACAGGTTTCTCACCATTTTACTTAGTACATGGAAGAGAACCGATATTGCCAATTGATAATTTATTAAAACCTAGGAGAAAATATTTGGGGGAAGATTTTCAAGAAACAAGGTTGCAAGAGATGCATAAAGCACATGTACGTTTAAGAAATAATATAATTAAGGCTAGAGAAAGACAGAAGAAATACGCAAATAAAAATGCACACTTACAAGAGTTTAACGTAGGTGATAGGGTATATTATAAAAAACATAGAAAAAACTCTAAGTTTGATGCTCATTGGGTCCCGGGATACTATATTTTAGAAAAAAAAGGTCCAGTGTCGTATACTATTAAGAATCAAATTTCAGGGCATGTTGCACGTTCACATGTAGAACACTTAAGGCGGGATAATGAAGAAAGGGATGCAGAGAATAATAATAATAATAATTATTGTTCCGAAGAAATATTGTCGGGTGGACAGATCGTCAGACAATCGGGTTATCCAAGGCCTATAGAGAATGGAAAACAAGTAACAACAGCATCTAATACAGCTGAACAAGAAGAAACGATACCAAAAACAGTCATGACAGAGGAAAATAATGTGTATGACGATTATATGAGTGAAGAGTCAGTTAAGGAAAATATTGAACCTCCATTTATGAATACAAGACAAGCAGTAAAAAGAAAGTTGGATAGACAGAAAGAAAAAGAAATTAAGAGGCAAAGGAAACTTAGAGAGAATTCTTCGAGTGAGGAAGAGATGCCACTTTTTGAAAATCTGTTGAGACGGCAAGACAGAAAAATTAGATTGGATGTAGAAAGGAAGAGATTAGCGGTTGCTAGTAATGGATATACAGATGGGGAACAAGAGATGGATGAAAAGTCAGAAACTGATGAAGAAGCGGATATGAAAGAAGATAGCTCTCCTCGAGAGGATAGCGACATTGATGTAGATATTGCAATTATAGAAAAAAATTTGAGGTTATTAAAGAAATGGAGAAGTGATAGATGAATAGAGTGATACAAGGTTCTGCAGATGGCAGATAGAAGAAGAAGTTGGACACGATATTTTTGTGTTTACTTGATGGAGTTTTGCTAAAGCGGAAAATTATTATTGGGTACTCAGAAATTGGTCTTGAAATTTATAATGTATGTGTACATTGATTAATGTGGGGGGATATATATGATGAGGGGATTGAAATGCTTTGTTTAATTGTTGGGACTTCAATTGTGTTTTATGAAATGTGAAAAATAAGTTAACTTAGATGGTTATTTTTACGATGTTTTGGGTTGATTGAGTTACCTTGAGGGTGTTTAAAATGATTATTACTTTGAAGTTCAGTTAGAAGATGAATTAAAGTAGTGGTTAGTGAAGTGACTCTATATGTAGTAATGAAGGGGTATGTTGTATTACATGTGGGGTATGCAATGTATATACACGGTTTATAATAGGAGCTGGGTGGAACAGCGTTTAATGGGAGAATATGGGGAGAATGCCAGGTTGAAATTTGGCATTTAAATAACTGCATATTGGAAGAAGAAGACTGTACTTAACAGTATAATAATAGTAAGGAAGTTTTTTGTTGTTGAAGGAATGGTAAACGGGAAATTGATGATCTGAATAATACAAAGGCTAGCAGTTTTGGATTAACATACTTTTTTGATAATAACAATTATTATTGACGGAAACTGAAGATAAATTTTGAAACTTTATTTTTTGATAAAGTTTTGAGAATGTATGGGAAGAGAAAGGTGATTACTTCTTACTTTCTTACTTTTTCCTTACTTTTATTGATTTCAGGTGCGCACCTACACAAATCTAACTAGCTATTTTTTCCTGTCTATCCTAAAATACTGAGAGTGTGAGAATGTGAATCAGGGGGGAATAAAGGATAAGGAGAATATCTTCAGTTTTGTCAATCATAATTTAGATGGACGTTTTAAAGTTAAAAGCGGTTCGCTTAAGGAGACTTTTGTATTGTGGGGAATTTTATGGAGAGTTTTGTAGAAAGTTTTCTAGAGAACTTTATGACGAGTTTTGTAGAGAGTTTCGATATTATGATCTCTGGGTAGCAATTGGCTATGAGGAGATAGGAGAATTGACTTAGGAAATATATAGAATTGTTGTTATTGTAGTATAGAGAGGTAAAGTTAACTAATTAAAAGTTGGGGTTGAGATTTTTTCAAGGAAAAATTCTCTTTGAAGAAGGGGAGGTATTGTAACAGTGAGGGATTCTAGGTTAGGAGTAAAGAGTTAAGGAATGCTGCGCATTCCTTGACTAGGGGGAAAAACCATAGTGAACGTGTGTGCACGAATGAAGAAGGGTATCTAGGAAAACAACACGTCACTTGGGGGCCAGTGAGAACAGATGTCAACACCGAGAAGAGAGTCTCCATCATATGTGCTGAGCTAGAATGATTCATCAATAAAATCCTTTTCTAACAACGCGAAGACTGACTTGTCTGGTGCTATACGTTCATGATCATAGCCTTTGTGTGTAGCACTGTCACACTCAGACGTCACAACTCCGACGTCACATATACATTAACAAACCATTAAATCGATGAAACACCACACATCATTTTCCAAGTATGGAAACACACAAACTACACTCCACACGATGAATTAACATCACATATTGATGAATTCCATAGAATGAAATGAAATCACACACAACAACTATAACTTCACGATGTACACGAGTGAACCATTAAAATCAATGAAACACCCCAAGTTCACTTAAAGAGTTATGAGTTGTACTACTAGCAAGTCTTCCTTATATTAATTAAAACATAATTAATTATCTAGAAGATTTCTTAGCTAGGTTTAAGATTATTTTCACTATACACAAGAACAATATTAGGGTTGGAGAATTCCCCCAAGGTTTGAACTTTGTTAAGTGGGCCATCTTGGACCACATGGTAGTAATCTGACTATGGGCAAGATAGAGATTAATAAAGAATAATTAATTGTAACTTATTCACTCTCTGAACTAATTCATTCAACTAATAAGTATATTATCTAGAGAAATACGCTAGTTCCGAAGTTTAAGCACATAATTAAATTATCTTAACTCTAATCGTCTACTGACTAACTCAGATGTCCTTCCGCAGGCGGATACCTAATTTCGAGAATCACGTAATGTAATTTATCCATGTTTTTAATGCCACATGTGACGAGCTTTGCGTTTTACCCTTGTCGGCAAGCCACATGGCACAAACATGGTCCTAATTCTAATATTAGTTAACTAACACTAGTTTTAATTAATAGTATCTATTATCGATCGGCATGGCCTTTAGATTTCCGGCAGATTGACACACAGAAAAATATTTAACAAAATTATTATTAACTCACCCTGCAACTAGATTTTGACTGGCCTATCGGGAGTGGAGACTATCATTGGCTTTTCTATGTTTTAGAGGGTATTTCGGCTTAACAAGAGCCAGCAATAAAATATGTTTAAACACAGACAGGTGTTCAATTTTAGCCAATTGACGTGATAGTAGCTCCTGCTCCCACCAGGTTGCTGTCAGAAAAATGGCAGAGGTTAGGGTGCTACCGGAAGTTAATTTCTCATCCAGGAGAGTTCCCTTCCTGTGGCCAAATTATTATTCACAGCCAAACCTGAATATAAAATTCAGCCTGACTTGATTTCTTGGCTTGTAAACGAACTCTACCCTACATCTACTTCTAACTATAAGAAGAAATAGTATTTAACTCTCTCTATAGTTTTATGTATATAAATACACTAACCAAAGACGATTTTATCTAATATTTGAAAATATAGATAAAAAAATAAAAAATAATACAGGATACATAGAGGGGTTTACTGAGGGCTATCTCCATCTAACAAAAAAACTATCTGAGAGGTGGGCCAACCTGTCACACAGCCATCCTAAATTATTTCTGTTCACTGTCCCCATAAAAAAGTTAGTTGTATATCCTTTACAGGACGTCGCAGTCAACGCCAGCATTTTATGGCTGTTTGTGATTTCTTGGCAAGTTTACGTTCAGTATTTTATCATTGCTTTTTTAACGGCCGTCACTCGACCATTGTATTACAACCAACGCAAGGCGGTCTTCTGCCATATCGCCCGCAACTGTGTTTCGAGCGCAGCATGCGGGATAACTAATTGCGTGTGTAGACCCTCCGCCACAGAGCTGGCCCATTGGCACCTTGCCGTCTTGACAGACGATAGTTTGTGCTTTAAAAAGGCATAATAACTTTTAACTATGGCGGTAGCGAGTGTGACTGATAAGGCAACGCCAGTTGACAGGGACTTATAACCCGTAACAGTTGCCTCTCGCTTTGATTCCGAGACCGGTTAAGACCAGGGATGGTGTTATTGCCTCTCCATAGCACAAAGCCTGGGCTAAAATATAGAGATCATGTGTTGCCCATGCAGCATGATCCTTCTCTCGGCTTGCCTAGTTTACTCCAGAGGAAAGGTAACACCTCTACATCTGGAACACGACAAGCTGCAGAAGCTGCCGGATCAGCAAAGCAATGCTCTAACTGTCCGCCTGTCGGAGCTTCCATCCTAGACCAGCTGCCAACTAAGGATTAGGGCCTGGTCTGCTCTGCCATGACATTTTGTCTTTAGCTTGCATTTCCTCGCACCAGGGTAAGGCTTGTACCCTCCCAATTGCGCTCTTCCGCCCGAATCCGTTGGCACAATGTGGGGTGTCGGGTTTCGTAAGCGCCGCCCAACGTTCGGCGCTAACAGAAAGCAGGTAGTACCGTCTACTGTTATACGGTAGCTCAGTCATATCTGACTAAGACCTGACACACGCTGGCCCATAAGGAGTTGGTTATTTCTCTCAAACGTAATGCTAAATGTTTGTTTGTTTCCCTCCCGAACACACTGTTCAATATTAATTGTCTACTCTATAATTTAAATTAGTAATGACTTTACGGCTCTGTTATGAAAGAGTTACGGAAGCTATTGATTGTTCAGAAAGCAGTGGCAAACTACTGAATATAAACTTGCCAAGAAATCACAAAAAACATACAATGCTAGGGTTGACTTGAAAGGACATACCACTAACTTTTATTTTAACGACTTTACTTTCTGATACATTGTTCATTACTGTCAGCATATGTAGCTTAGAGACTGTCATCTCAGTTTTACAATGCCAAAATCCCGGGTTCAAAGTATGCCGTAAGCAATTTCGGAGCAGATCGTTTTGCTCTGATTTTCGCAATGTTATGATCGTGGGCCGTTTTGAAAGCAATGGTATACTACTGAACGTAAAATTTCTTATAAAATCACGAACAGACGGGCACATAATCAGACTGCTACTGGTACCATTTGTATAGGGGCTCTTTGCTGGCTAGTGAAGAGGAGGATGGAACACGTACGGGAATGTCCCGAGTGCTATAATATTGGTCAGCTTAACTCACACAGTTAATGAATGCTGGGGTTGGTTGAGACGTCTTGTTAAAGACATACAACAAATTGTTATCTGTTAATAACTTGTGTTATAAACAGAACATAGTTAATTACAGAGTGTATTTGTAATGACTATGCAGTTTTTGAAAATATTGCCGTTCCAAAGTTTTGTATTCACCCTCTGTGGAGTTCACTGAAACATAATAGGTAAATACAAAACTTGGACCGGCAATATTTTCAAACACTGCACAGTCGTTAAAAAAAACACCTCTATATTTATGTTTCCTTCATGGCACGTTGATAATAATTTATGTCTCTCTTTTTGGCACACTAATAATTCTTTATGTCTCCCTCTTGGCACGCTAATAGTTATTTATGTCTCCCTCTTGGCACGCTAATAGTTATTTATATCTCCCTCACGGCCCGTTGATAATTATTTATGTCTCCCTCTTGGCACGCTAATAGTCATTTATGTTTTCTTCTTGGCATGCTAATAATTATTTATGTCTCCCTCTTGGCACTGCTAATAATTATTATGCCTCCCTCTTGGCACGCTAATAATTATTTACTGCTTTTCCTCCTAAAACATACAAAAAGTAGATAGTGTAGCTAAAATCTGCTATGAATATGTGACATGTTTGGGCCATACATTGCGTAGGCTTGAGTCTCCGTGGCGAAGTGGTCAACCAGTCTGCTCGCGCTCCGAATTTTGTGGGCTCGATTCCGGGCCTACGCCTTTCGGTTCACGAGTTTAATTTTCTCGGAGACTCCTGGGGGTCGTCACTTTAGCTACGGAGTTCGTGCTTTTGTGCGACGCTTTCGGTAGGCTTTCCTGTGGAAAGATACTGAACCATGTGGGATCAAATCTGCTGCAGTGAAGTTGATCCTCTCGACATTTAAGACTTATTTTTTAAGGCTTGAGTGCTCGGAGGAATACGTATCCAGTCTTTTCGTCCCTTAGCGAACGATGACACCTGGCATTGAATCCATGTCCAACAGTGCTCTTGCCTTTGTCAGCGTAACGTCATAACAATTACTTCCTCTCCTGACATAATGTTATTGATTTTTGTTTCCCTCCTGGCACATTGTAAACTATTCGTGTGTTCTCCTAGAACAAAACAATACTTCTTCGTGTTGTTCTTAAAGTACACTGATAGTTAATTATTTAAGCTTGTCTCAATATATACGATGTTTGAATTCTCATCCTTGACTTGGGGACGTAAATTACAAGTACCTCAGATTTCGGAGTGGGTTCGCCTATGGCGAAGGACACTGGTATTAGGAAAAACTAATCCGCACCGCGAAAATCATTCCTTAGAGTTCAAACAAAGCAAACCAAAAAATTAATCTCGCCTTGCTAGTAAAAAACGTTCATTAGACGTGTTTTTCCTCCGAACACAATGTTAACTATTAATATTTTGCCCCGAAAAGCACATTAATTATTAGTGGTTTCCTAAAACAAAATTTAATATTTGTTCTTTTCCTCCAAACACAGTGTTCGTTATTCGTGTTTTCTTCTGCCTAGCCCAGTGGTTCTCAAACTTTTTTGGCCCGTGCCCCCCTTCACCATATTTTCAGAACGTCATCCCCCCCCCCCCTTTTCATATTTCCTATCTAAAAATCCCCCATCCCTACACAGTATACGTAAAAATGGAAGGTAAATTTAATAGCATATACTAAAACAAGTCTAGACATCCACATAAAACATGATTTGTGGGTCTACTTACTTTATAAAATGAATTTTAGAAGGATGAGACGTACATAACTGTAAAGTATGAAGGGGAAAACAATCAAGTAATAGGTTCTTGTATCAACGCGAACTTGAAATGGTCTTCATTTCCCCCCCCCCCCTCTTGAAAACCCTTAAATTCCCCCGGGGGGGGGGGGGAATCCCCACCGGTTGAGAACCACTAGCCTAGCCTGTTAATCATTCGTGTGTTTATTTTAGTACACTATTTGTGAAGCCCGCTCCATGGCGATGTTGTTATGGATGCAGTTCGTAATCCCGCATACACGCGTTCGAAACAGAGCTGCGGGCGATTTGGCAGCAGACCGCCTTATGTTGGTTTCTTTATGAAATGGTATGGGTGCCAGTCGTTCAGAAAGCAATGGCAAACTACTGAACGTAAACTTTCCCAGGAATCACAAACAGCTAGAAAAAATGATGGCGTTGATTGTTACGTACTGTTCAATCAATCAATCAGGTGCCGCTTTAAATAAAGGCTGGCTGCAATAAATCTCCAACATTGTCTGTCTCTCCTTGACTGTACATTCTGTCAGACTGATGTTCGTCCGTCTCTTAATGTTATCTTACCACTTGAATCGTTGTCTACCTCTTGCTCGCTTGCCTTTAACCTTACCCTTCAGTATGGTTTTTATAAGAGTGCTTTGTCTGTTAACGTGGCTGAAATATTTCTCTTGCCTCTTTTTTATTTCTTTCATCAGTTCATTTCAATCCCAGGTTTTTTCCCCTCTGTATTTGATTGTTTTTGTTTCATGAAATACGACATATTCTTCTTTATATCCACATCTCAAGAGCATCTATTCGACTTTCTAGTTGCTTGTTCAATGCCCAAGCTTCCGCGCACGACAATAGTGCAGAATATACGTAACATTTGACAACTCTAATTTTTAATGCGTTATTAATCTCTCTAGATGGTAATACTAATTTCATGCTGTTGAAAGCATTCTTGGCCATTCCTATTCTCTTATTGATTTCTATTTCACTTCTTCCATCATTTGTTATTACATGTACATCTGTTATTACACGTACTGTTAAGGATATGCAACTAACTTTAGAACTCTTTTGTGAGCAGTGGCTAGTGGCTTGCCTGTTGGTCCGATGGTCACAGGTTCGAATATGAGCTGCCTGGTCCACCCAGACTAAAATTGATACCAAGAATTATCCAAGAAAATGCGACCCATGATACTGATCACTTAAGGCGATAGGTTTATACAAGTTTAGTTTAGTCGACGGATCAACATCACGGCACACAGGTGTAACCCATAAGAGCTCCGTTTTACTCCTAACTCAAGCCTGGGTACGGAGAATCTCAGCTCAGTGCACGAACTCCGTAGCACCGGCGAGGATCATGAATTACTTAGGGTAGATTTTTAACTCGAAGTTTTGCCCGGGCAGCGCCATTAGACTACTCTTTTTCGATTTCCAACTGCCAAGGGATTTTTTACGAGCGCAACAATACACACGGGCGTCTGATTTCACTACCCAGAGACTAGAGGAAACTTTTTTACTAGACGTCCACGTGAAAAAATCCCGGCCGTCACCGGGGCTTGAACCCGGGACCTTCAGCACTCGAGGCGGACACCATACCTCGAGACCACTCAGACCCCAGATAAGTATATATAGGTCCTTATGAGGCTAGTACACCATTCGCCACAGGGCGTCTAGAGGGATCATTTAACTTACCCATGGGATCCTTTTTTGACAGGCGCTTCGTCGTGTTAATCTCCGTACAGGTTGGGCCCTATATGGCAGACTGTCTCTGCCCGACGTATGCCTGGTGTTGGTGACACATCGGTGTATGCATGATGGATGGAGCCTTAAACTTCCGTTATAGCCCAGTGTGGAAACGAAGGTCGGTTATTTACACAGCTCAAAAGTTTTAATTTAGCCAATGCTAACTCGTCTTGCCTTGTCTTCTCTCACAAAATAGTAGGTCGTGTCCTCTATGCTGGGGTGTGTTTGACTAGCTTCAGCGCGTTCCTGATTCTGGGCGGCATTTCAGTTTTTGCAAGTGTCTTAATAATTTTAATTGTTAACTCAAAACATCTGTTTTGGTCTTACTATGCTTCTTATGTATAATGCTCTTGATGAACGAAAGACGAGTGATTGGAAGGGCTGAATGTAAGACTGGCCTGCGTGCCCAATTTGTGACCCTTTTAAAATAAAGTTGATTTGATTTGATTTCTTTCACCTGCAAACTGTCGGGGTGTACGACAATTTGACAATGTTACATTGTATGACAACCAAGCACTGTTACACAACACTAAACAATGATAACCTGTTGTTACAGTATAGGACAACCTACTGTTACAGTATAGGACAACCTACTGTTACAGTATAGGACAACCTACTGTTACATGACAACCTACTGTTACATTATAGGACAACCTACTGTTACAGTATAGGACAACCTACTGTTACAGTATAGGACAACCTACTGTTACAGTTTAGGACAACCCATCGCTGTTACATTGTAGGACAATTCAGCGATGTGATGATATTGCAGGACAATCTAGCACTGTTGCAGGATTTCATGTGGAATTCTTCTTCAAATGTCAGCAGTAGTGTCAGGGTCTTAAACTTGGCTCGCTAACCTAACACATGTGAGACAGTACAAGTACAACGTGATTCGACTTAAGACTCAACGACACAACGTTCAATGGATTTATTTACAGATCATATACAGTACGATGATCACTACAAGATATACTTGACACTTCAATACACTTACATACACAATACAGCTCACAGTCTATCTCTCAAGATGTCCAGACACTCGACTTTCAGGCACAGAAACCACACAACGCCTTTCTCTCATCTTGCGTCCAGTCGAGTCGACGTCCCAGAGCTGTCTGCCTATAGCTCGCAACTTGCCTCCCACCTGAAGTGGCTTCACGAGGCATGCGTGCGTCTTGCGTCGTCCTTGCCTGACCGCTGGCCGTCTCGTCAGCCAGCAACCTTGCAGGCAGGTAACTGCTACTCGCCTGGCGGCGTAACGAAGTTACGGCATCCCTGCTGGGGACTAAGTCGCCTGGCGGGCGTAACGAAGTCACTGCATCACTGCACTATTCTAGACTCTGACATGCTCCCCCGGGCAACTTCATGAAAGATGTCATCTTTCATGTATAATATATGTACATACTGGGTTAATATTTTAACCTTGTCAGAGTCGACCCTTCTGTTGTTATATACATTGGTATCATAATACATAGAAATACACATCTGCCATGGAAACATATAAGAAATGGAAGTTGTATTCAACGACATGTGGTGTTCAACCTTTAACACTTGTCAGGTTTCATCTTCTCGATGGCTGATTACCTCAATTGCATTATTGACCCAGTCAGATCGGTAGTACCAGCTTCCAAGCATCTACCTCGCAGCCTCCAAAAAAAAACGTAATAATATGGTTCTTGAAAGAAAAACCATCTGGCTAGACCGAAATACGGCTTTATAAAAGTCGCATTAAATGCTCAAACCCTGACCTCATTTGGCCAGGAGCTCTTGTGTTGGTCTGCAATGTCGGTAACACTCTGCCATGCCTAGTAGATGGCTTCTTGGTGTGTTAACAATCTGGCAACAACATGGCTATTTATATACAACACATTACAGTATACATTTCAAATTATGGCCCTTTGTGTAATGATGTAATAACAAATAAACGAAAGGGGAATAACTTCAAAATTTATGAAATATAATATTTTACAATAATTATTCTATTTCTTAGCGTCATCGCTTGATGTTTCTTCATACTAACGAGAAAAAGTCGGTAGTATGAATACATTAATCAAGATATGATTCTAAGATTACACTACATAAATATATAAACACACAAGTAGTTTGTGTTGTTATATTCAGAAAAATGGCGGGTGGCCGGTCGCTGAACTGGTTGTTTTGCCTTATGCACTAATGCTTGTGTAACTGTAGTTTGTGTGTGTATATATGTGTGCTTGTGTGTATGTGTGTGTGTGGGGGGGGGGGTGTTCTAGTCACTGCTTCCCCCATCGACGACTAACTGTAATTCTATTGACGGACTGTTAAGTTTAGCAGATGACAGCAGCTTTATGCATGCATGCGTGTGCGTGCTCTTGGTTTTGTCGGGACTGCTGTCTGTTCCAGTTGTTACATAGGACAGTGATATTCGCTGGCACAGGAAAGGGGCGTTGTGGGGTAATCCGTTGCCGTGAAGTTGGAAACTCCGCTGACGACCAATACATTGTCACTAATACTATTCGAATGTGGGGGTTTTGTTATCTTCACGGTAAACGCAGTCAAAACGAATTCGTTATTGCCGACACTCAGTACTCCGAGGAAAGACCAGATGGGCAGATAATCAGATTACAGCTAGACCCATTAGTATTGGGACTCTTCGCTAGCTCTTGAAGACGAGGACTGACCACATATGGGAATGCCGCGAATGCTGTGTTATCAGTTATTGGCTCAACTTAACTCGATATGCAATAACACGGGTTGTAGATGCCTAATTATTATGGCCAATGAGAATTTGGCTCTCCATTCGCTACTGGAGGGAAAGACCAATTCCTCAGTGCACTCAAATCATGATAAATGTGATGATCCTAACACTACACATACCTTGGTATAGGACGCTTTTTTTAAAAATACACAAGTAGCCATAATACAAACATAAACAATATACAAATTGCAAGATATAAACACACGCATATTAGAAATTGCAGGTTCCATATGATCTGAAATACACTTCTTTCTGTTACTTCTGTGAATGTCAATTAAAACATTTGAATTTATTTCTCGTGTCAAGGCAATCGTTTGTATCTTCTTGCAATCAGCGGAAGTATATCACACATAATGAGATAGCTTGCTGGAAACTCCATTGCTGTCTGTGGTGTGCCTGGCAGGTACAACTTGCCTTCCGTCATCGTCCTCCGACATGCAAGTCGCCCCACGCCCAAGTCCCAAAACTCACCGGAAATTTGAACACACTTGCACTTGCGCTTGCGTAGTGAACACGCTGCTTTCAAAAAATCTCGAATAACAATTAACCGGTATGTAATTGCTTTTAAAACATGAGCAAAATGTGGTTAAATGTTATTTAACTGTTATTTTTCATGGTCCATACCATAGAAAAATAGCTAATACTGTTGGCGATTTTTTATCTACAGGACTTACTTTTTCTTGCAGTCACCAATATTACGCAACACACTATCTAAATTACTATCTTCAATGTATCAAGTAGAGATAAAATTGGAAATGAAGAAATCAGGACTAAAGTGGGGGTTGTAGCTGCACTAGATTTTATTAGACGGCAGCAAGTCAAATGATTTGGCCATGTAAGTAGGTTACCAACTAACAGTATACCACAACTAGCAATGATGTACAGACCAGAGGGAAGCAAAGGAAGAGGCCGACCACGTAAACGATGGACGCAGGGAATATCAGTCTATGGGAATATCGATACATGAAGCCTATAAGCGGGCACTCTTCCACTGTTTATACTTCACCTCGACACCGCAAGGTACAAGAGGAACATGATGAGATGAGGTGATGAGACCATTTTCCCACAACCGCATCTTATGTTCTTCTGTTCGTTCATATGATTATAGATTATATTTGTTGGTATTCTTTATGTTGCATCCTTGTCAAAAACATAATATACTAACATTGATAACATGTACATAACATTCATAAGAAGTACTGTTTATTTATTTTTAGTATCACTTTGCTTTTAATTTTTTCAAATGCTGTCTAGTCGCACTTGCAATGCAGTCCAAAGGTCACTTAAGCTGATAGACTGACACTACATAACGACCTTGTTCTAAAATGAAGCCAAATAATTAAAGATAGGAAGATAATGGCTGGCGCAAGCATACGATACCAACACGCAGCTTTAGCACAGTCGAGCAGATACTCAATGGATAGGAATGGGATTACAACAGCAGACACACGAGAAACATTTTCATGTGGTCATCAGACTGGACAGAGAGTATAGAGACTAGACTGGCTGAACTGGGGGTTTAGAATATGCACAACAATGTAGTCACTCAATGAATTTAATCACAGAAGTCATAAACAATATGCTGCACGATTTATTGTCTGACGTCTATTGTTGCATCTACTCAGGTGCATACTGCAGTTTTATTTATCATTTAAAGTGAATAACATAATAATACTTAAATTGAAACAATCAAAACACATAGGTCACAGGTGTTTTTCGAATGTGATGGAAGACATGAAACGTCACAGTGGCTTGGTGAGAACAGTGATGGAAGGCATGAAACATCACATTGGCTTGAAGGGAGCAGTGATGGAAGGAATTAAACGTCACAGTGGCTTGGAGATTCAGTGATGGAAGACATGAAACGTCACAGTGGTTTGAGATTCAGTGATGGAAGACATGAAACGTCACAGTGGCTTGGGGAGAACAGTGATGGAAGGCATGAAACGTCACAGTGGCTTGGAGAGAACAGTAATGGAAGGCATGAAACGTCACAGTGGCTTGGGGGAGAGCAGTAATGGAAGGCATGAAACGTCACAGTGGCTTGGAGAGAGCGGTGATGGAAGGCATGAAACGTCACAGTGGCTTTGAGATTCAGTGATGGAAGACATGAAACGTCACAGTGGCTTGGGGAGAACAGTTATGGAAGACATAGTTCCTGACAGAAGATTCAGAGGTCGACCAAAACGAAGAGGGACACAAACCATAGAAAATATCTGGAGCACGAAATTGTGTGATGCAGACCAACTGCTTCAGGAATCGTTTCGGCCGACCGTGATGAGGGCGGCGTTCTTCAAAAGTCCTTCTACATGATGATGATGTGTAACTGAACTAGCAGCACTTACACCTTTGGAGTTATGTGAGAGAGGAACACCTCTGGGCTTGCTCCGAGTCCAGTATGTTAATGTTATCTTTCAATTGCACCCTGTTTATTTTGCTTCTAGCCGCATGTCAGCCGTGTAGCTTTGATGTTTCTCTTGTCCTTTGACAAATCCCTAGGGGTTGGTTTTTTGTATTTCCATTTCCTGGGCTGGGTAAATTATACGTCTATTATTGTTTACTTTCATTTGGATTTATTTTCTTTCTGTGAGGGTTTGTGTAACATTCTATTTTATTTTTTTTTTAAAGTTAGTTGCATATCTTTTACAGGACGTAGCAGTCAGATTACTGAGCAAGTTTACGTTCAGTAGTTTACCATTGCTTTCTGAAAGACCAGCACTCATAACATTGTATGGAAACCAACGCAAGGCGGTCTGCTTCCAAACCGCCACCTGTGTTTCGGACGCGAATGCGGCATTACGAATTGAGTCCGTAATCCCTTCGCCACAGAGCTGGCGAAAAAAAAAACTACTAAAGGGCATTCATTCATTCATTCATTCATTCATTCATGCAGTAGCATGTCCTCTGCGGAACTTCGCTCCCATAACAACCTTCAGGAAAACTTCTCGATCATAAACAAGATGTCCCGCGTCCGATGGATGCATTTGTTCTTTTCTATATCCAATAAATTCTTAGAACCCGTCTATAACATTTATATTCAGCTTGTTTAGCAAGTGTCCATGTCTCACAGACGTATTTTTCAATTGAAAAGATGCATGTTCCTAAAGATCTAATTTTTGTAGTTCTTTTTTTGTGTGTGTGTCCCATTACACAATTTATTCATATATATATATATATATATATATATATATATATATATATATATATATATATATATATATATATATATATATATATATATATATATATATATATAGCCGGCTTCGTGGCTTAGAGGTTATGACTTTTCTCCGTAATCTCGTATACTCTCGTCGGTAACGTGATGACGGTTCAAATCAGCAGTCGTTCGAATCGCATCGGTAACTTACGGGGTATGTGAGCCGGCCGCTCAGAAAGCAATGGCAAACTACTGAGCGTAATCTTGCCAAGAGATCAACATACAGCTGAAAGATGCTGGTGTTGACAACTAAGTCCTGTAAACGATATGCTAAAAAAAAAAATTATATATATAATATATATTATATATATATATATATATGATATATATATATATATATATATATATATATATATATATATATATATATATATATATATATTCGTCTTTTAATTTCTGTAACTAAAGATATCCGAAATTTTCCACCACCTCCAATTTGTCATCGTTAACATATATTTCTTTCTCCATATTAGTTTTATCCGTATGCATTATCTTTGTTCAAGCTATGTTAACACATAAGTTACCAGGTGGAGAATGCGGAGGAACAGATTGAGAAACCCATATGTGGAAAGAATGAGATTGCGGGGGATCGGCAGGGGTTCTGGAAGAATCTCAAAACAGAGAGAAGGTCAGGAGAACTTTTAATCAGATAGCAGTGGGAACGATTAGTAGTATGACTCTTCGCTGGCTGTTGAACGAGGGGACGGAGCACGTATGGGAATGTCCTGAGTGCAGTTATGTCGGTTCTTAACTCAACTCAACTCAGCTAACACGTAAGTTGTTATTATCACTATTCTTTTGGGTTGAGTTGTTTTTCTATACCATTCTGTGATGTGGATAGTAATACTGTATCATCTGCATATCGAATCTCTGGTATTTCATGACCACCGATATTTAGGGCATCATATTGCTCTTTGGTTATATCATCTCTTACATTTCTCGTTATATTTTCGGCGTACAGGTTAAACAAATAGAGGGACAGCACACAGCTCTCATGGACTCCTTGCTCGATGTCAAACCAATCTGATGCCTAGCCGTCTATTCCAACCGCTGCTGCACTACATGTGATGGAAAGCCCATTTTCTTAATGATTTCCCAAATGTATGATGTTGTCAGTCGCCTTTGAATAATCTACAAAACATAAGAATAAGTTTACATTAAATTCTCTACATTTTACTATTATTAAACGCATATTGATTACGTAATCTCTTGTTCCTCTTCCTTGTCTAATTCCAGCTTGAACAGCGTTAATCTCTTCTTCCATTTTCTTGCGAAGTCTTCCCATTATGATTTTCAGCAGAATTTTACTTGCATGACTTATCAGTGCAATAGGTCTATAGTTAGTGCATAATTTCAGGTTGCCCTCTTTTGTTATTGGAATGAAGATAATTCTCTTCCAATCTTTTGGCCTTAAACCATATATCCATATCATTTTGCATAATGCGTGATAGATTTGTATGCTTTTATCTCCTCCTGCTTGAATTAGTTCAGCTGGTATCTCATCACATCCCGGTGATTTACCATTCTTCAGTTTCTTTATTGCCGCGAATAAACATAGCTACACCACAACAGGTCCGGTTTGTGTATTGTTGTCGCGGGTTTCATTCTCTGTGCCGTTCATCCCCCTTCTGCTTATGTCATCCTTTTTTTCCCATTGAGACATACGCCCTCAAGAAACTCATTTCAAGCTATTCTATCTGCTTACATCCCCTGCAGCGCCATCGATATCATCTCCATATTATTTGTCTCATTTTTTACTTCTCTTCTCCGTGCGTTTGCGGGTCTTCCTCTATTTCGCTTGATCTGTGAGTCTCAGACAAGAGACTTTTTAGCTACATTGCTCTCATGTGTGTTCAGTGTATGTCCTATCTAGAGACTTCTGTGTACAGATACATCTTTGTTCGACACCTAGGAAGAAACACTGTTGTCGAACTTTTCGTTATTAACGAATGAAAAAGCTTAACTGCTGTATAAATATAAACTGTTGTATTCGAAAGGAAAGAAACAATTCCCACTTATATTTGCGAAAGGTTTGGCAAGTAGATAGACAGGTAGGCAGGCAGGCAGGCAGGCAGTCAGACAGGCAGGAAGACAGACATAAGTACATAGACACATAGACACAGAGTCAGACAGGCAGGCAGACTGACAGACAGACAGACAGACAGACAGACAGACAGACAGAGAATCAGACACATCCCTGTTGTTAGGTACGTAGGTAAGTATATAGGTAGATACGTAGGTATGCGGTTAATTAGGTAGGTAGGTAGGTAGGTAGGTAGGTAGGTAGGTAGGTAGGTTTACAGGCTACCGGAAAGCAAACAGCCGGTGTATTTAGGTTATAATATATTTTACAATAACATTAATCATAATTCCAACCTACGACAGATAGCTACAGATAGCTTCAAAACCAGAATTTATTCTTTTGAAATTGAGACACAGCTACAGTAAGTTCTTTGAGCAACTTATTACAAAATAAAACAGTAACACCATAACACGATAATACTGACAAAGAAGAAGGTAGAAAAACATAAAAGCATAGCATTCATGACGCGCTAATGTAGATGTTGGCCAAAGATGATGGAATTAAGAAAGACAAGCAACTGAATCGAGTGTACTCATGAGAGTCATCAGACGGTGAGATGGATGTGTCTGAGACTGATTTCTGTTGTGTTTGAAGTGGGCCAGGTTGGCTGTGACACAGGGCGATCCCAAGTTTGTTTCCCATGTACGAGAGGCAACATTTGTGAGGGATCTCCGGAAAGCCTCGACTCGGACACGTTTTTTAAACAGAAAACTGTCAAGGATGTATCAAGAGTAGCTTGGGGAGGACAACCATCAACTGAAAACTGTGAGAGAGGAGGGAGAGACAGATAGACAGAGATAGGGAGACAGACAGATAGAAGTAAGGAGAGAAAGACAAGCAGACAAAGATAAGGACAGGGGGTCAGATAGAGTTGGGACGACAGGAAGAGATATAGAGAGAGAAAGAGAGACAGACAGAGATAGGGGCAGACAGAGATAGGGAATCATAGAGTTACGAAGACAGACAAGCAGAGATGGATATAGAAAGAGAGACAGACAGATAGACAGACAGACAGAGATACGGACAGAAAGACACACAGAGATGAAGAAGATTAAATAGATGGAGGGGGAAACTAGGAGCAGCGAGCAGGAGACACAGAAAATGGTGGGGTGGGGGTAGGGGTAGGGTAGACAAAATGAGGGAGGAGGCAAAAGGGAGTATAAAAGTAGACTGAGAGGAAGAGAGAGAACGAACGAACGAACGAACGAACGAACGAACGAACAAACTTTATTTTAAAAGGGTAACAAATTGGGCACGCAGGCCGGTCTTACATTCGGCCCTTTCAATCACTCATCTTTCATTCATCAAATATGCATGTTACATTAACATAGGGGAAAATGCATTGTCAAATGGATTTTGTAAGCATAAACAATGCATATTACGCATGATACATTCACATGAGAAAACAAAAAAAAAACATTATCAAATGAAAGTTGTGAGAGCGAGAGAGAGAAAGAAAGACAGAGAGACAGACAGAAATGTGGAGGAATATATGGGAGGACAAACAGAGGGGGTAGATAGGATGAAGTACTGAGAGATGGAGAGACACCGAAATGTGGGGAAGCTAGGGGAGAACAGACGGAGGGGATGTACAGAGTGGAGAAGAGAGGGGGAAGGAGAGCTAGAGAGAGAGAGTTAGGAGAGAGATGGAGAGCACAGGGATGTGGAGGAAGATAGGGGAGGACAAACGGATGACGTGAATAGAATGGAGAAGAGATTGAAAGAGAGTAAGAGAGAGAGATGGAGAACAAAGGGATATGGAAGAAGATACGCGAAGACAGAAGGAGGAGGTATGTCGAGTGGAGTAGATAGGGAGAGAGAGTTAGAGAGAGAGAGAGAGAGAGAGAGAGAGAGAGAGAGAGAGAGAGAGAGGTGGACAGCATAGCGATGTGGAGAAAGATAGGTGAAGACAGAAGAAAGGGATATGTCTAGTGGAATAGATATAGGGAGAGAGAGAGAGAGAGAGAGAGAGAGAGAGAGAGAGAGAGAGAGAGAGAGAGAGTTAGAGAGCATGGGGGTGTGTAGGAAAATAGGTGAAGACAGAAGGAGGGGATATATCGAGTGGAGTAAATAGGGAGATAGAGTTACAGAGAACGAACGAACGAACGAACGAACACACTTTATTTTAAAAGGGTAACAAATTGGGCACGCAGGCCTGTCTTACATCCTCACCACCCACACATACATCCTCCACCCACTCACACTTACCCTATCCACACTCACACACTCCCACCCACACAGACATATCCCATTCACAGACACCCCCACACTCATCCCCCACACCCATTACACACCCATCCCCCAACCCACACAATCTCCTACACACCCATTCACCCACCCAAATACACATTCCCTACCCACACCCCTCAACCCACCAACACCCAAATACTTCCAATAATCCTCCCAAATATCCCTCACACACACACACACACACACACACATCCCTCACACACACATACATCCCCCACCGACTAAACATCCCTTCACCCATCCACACATCACCCCCAACCCATACACATGCCCCACATACAACCCCTCCACACATACATTCCCCACACCCCACACACACACCCCTCACATACACACCCATACAAACATCCTCACATCTACACACATACATGATCACTGAAATTAATAAGAACAAACTCCCACACTTTACACACAGTTGAGACACTGATGATTGTCGTGAGCATTCTCGCAAAAATTGTAAGAAGTGGAGAAAAAATTGTACATATACATTGTGTAGCGTAAAAATTAGTGATGCAATTCAACTCTCTCTCTCTCTCTCTCTCTCTCTCTCTCTCTCTCTCTCTCTCTCTCTCTCTCTCTCTCTCTCTCTCTTCTCTCTCTCTCTCTCTCTCTCTCTCTCTCTCTCTCTCTCTCTCACTCACATCACAGTAATGTTACATTATACATGATAAAATCAAGTAGCATACACAATGATAATATGAAAGATGACAATGCAGAGAGAAAAAAATATGGAATGGCATGTTACAGGACAATCAAGTGGCATACAAAATTATACCTCGTAGTATGAAAGATGAGAATGCATAAAAAATATGGAATAGTATGTTACATGACATGCGTGCGCTCAACTCTCTCTCTCTCTCTCTCTCTCTCTCTCTCTCTCTCTCTCTCTCTCTCTCTCTCTCTCTCTCTCTCTCTCTCTCTCTCCCTCTCTCCCTCTCTCTCTCTCTCTCTCTCTCTTTTTTAACCTACACACACTATCACACTCATTCACTCTCTCTCTCTCTCTCACTCACACTCACTAACTCTCCCACTCACTCTACAGTAATTTACATGTGTTAATTTTATGCATGTTAAAATCAAGTGGCATTCAAAGTGATAATATGAAAATGAGGACACACAAAAAATATGGAGCAGCGTGTTAGATGACATGCGTGCGCTCAACTCTCTCTCTCTCTCTCTCTCTCTCTCTCTCTCTCTCTCTCTCTCTCTCTCTCTCTCTCACACACACACACACGTACATACACACACTCGCCCACACACAACATACACACGCAAATACACACATATACCCACGCACATAAACACACCTACACACATCCACATACTTACGCACACGTACTCACATAAAACACAAGTACACACTCCCTCGCATACCCTGCATGCATGCACACTTACACACACAAACATATACACATACGTATACGAGCACACAAGCATGCATACACACATACATACACACATATACACACGCACATAATATAAACACATATAAAAACACTTGAACGCACACCTTAACACACGTACAGACATACACACACACAGGCACACACAGATACACACATGTACACACACATATACACCCATACACACATACAGACATGCACACACACATACATCCACACATATAAACACACACACATAGACATACATAGACACACCCATCCATCCACACACATATATGCTGCTTCACATAATCACTAAAACTAATATAAATAAACTCCCACACTTTTCACACGTACACACAGTCGACTTTCGTGAGCACTCTCACAAGAACATTCAAAATTGGGAAACAATGGGAAGACATGGAAAATATGGAAATTGGTGATTAATATATGGTATACATTGTGTAACGTAAAAATAAAATAGTGGTCCAATCCAGTCAGATAATTCCTGGAATTCACATAAACATGATGAAATAAGCAGTGCATGTTAAATTCAATTGGCAGTATATGAATTGCTAATATGAAAGATGAGGATACAGAAAACAAAATATGGCATAATGATATGCTTGCGCTCATCTCTCTCTCTCTCTCTCTCTCTCTCTCTCTCTCTCTCTCTCTCTCTCTCTCTCACTCTCTCTCTCTCTTTTTTTTACCTACACACACTATCACACTCATTCACTCTCTCTCTCTCACTCACACGCACTAACTCGTTCGTTCTCCCCTCTCTCTCTATTAATTTTATTTCACGCACACTGGCACACTAACCCTCTCATTGTCTCATTCTCTCCCTCTCTCCCACTCACTATTTCTCTCTCTCTCTCATGCTTATGCTCACTCGCTCTCACATTCGCCATCACTTTCACACACACATACCCACATATTCCCTCTCACTCAATCTCTCACTCACCCTCCCACTTACACTCTCTCTCTCTCCCTCTCTCTCCCTCTCTCTCTCTCTCTCTCTCTCTCTCTCTCACTCGTTCACCCTCTAAATCACACTAAATCACTATCTTATTCGCACACACAGACAAGCAAACAGACACATACATTGACTCACACTCACTCATTCACTTTCTCATGCACTCTCTCACTCACCCACTCTCTCTCTCTCTCTCTCTCTCTCTCTCTCTCTCTCTCTCTCTCTCTCTCTTACACACTAACTCGCTCTCACACTCACTCACTCGCGCACATACACGCATACTCATAAATTCTCTCTCACTCACTCACGATCCCTTACTCACTCACTCACTCACTGACTCTCTAACTAACACTCACTCACTCACTTTCTCACTCTATCACACAGACAGGCAGACACACAACACACCCACTCTCTCGGATTCATTCATTCTCTCACTCAATCTCTCACACATACGTCCACACACACTCACTCACTTTTACACTCACTCAGGCACATGCGCATGCATACTCTCTCACTCTCTCTGTCTCACACTAATTCTTCCACTCACACTCTTTCTCACTCACTCTCTCACCCACTCTCTCGCTCACACACATACATTGAAGAATGATAGTGAAAAAATGATACCAGTAGGTGTCTTATGGAGGCATATAGTCGGTATGAAGTAGATGGAGAGCATGAGGATGTGGAGGAAGATAGGTGAAGACAGAAGGAAGGGATATGTCGAGTGGAGTAGATAGGGATAGACAGTTAGAGAGAGAGAGAGAGAGAGAGAGAGAGAAAGAGAGAGAGAGAGAGAGAGAGAGAGAGAGAGAGAGGGAGAGATGTGTATAGAACTATGGTTACTGGTAGATGATGTAGTCAACATCACGTGAGTCGCCTTTATTTCCCATGTCATTTGCTGATATACAAATCAAACTGGTCGACAAGGGTTCGAACACTGACCAGCGCACCTGCAGGCAAGCGTGCTAACCAGTGGGCCACGGTAGCTCCCTGCAATGATGTAGCTGGAATTAATATCTTTGTTTCCTCCATCTATCTATCTATCTATCTATCTATCTATCTATCTATCTATCTATCTATCTGTCTGTCTGTCTGTCTGTCTGTATGCTTGTCTGCATTGTCTGTCTGTTTGTTTGTCTGTCTGTCTGTCGGTCGGTCTGTCTGTCTGTGTGTCTGTCTACCTGTCTGTCTGTCTGTCTGTCTGTCTGTCTGTCTCATTCACTCTCTCTCTCTCTTTTTCTCACTCACCCTCTCTCACTAATTATCCATCTCTCTCACTCACACCCTCTCTCATTCTCCCCCTCTAAAACTCTCTCTCTCTCTCTCCCTGAGTCGTTCTTTCTCATTCTCTCCCTCTCTCACCCTTTCTATCTATTAATTTATTGAAAACTAACAAAGTAAACTAGTACTTCCCTAAACGCCTGTCCAACTCAACAAGAATTGTTTCGTTCTCGTTGTTCCTTTGACAAAGACCTCGGTCGAAATGTTCTCTTATGTTTGTTTGTTTTTATCCGTGGGACTTCGTGGTCATGTTTTGTGTTGCTTGTTGTTTTTCTACTCTAGGATAACCTTAGCATAGCAATCCCTTTTTATCGATATCTTTTTTCCCCTTAAATAACTACTATTGAAGTGAATGCGGTTTCATACGTGTCATTAACTGCCAGTGAGGTGATTCAGCGGAATACATCTCGATAGCAGTATTGTAAAACAGAAATCGGAGCAACATGGTTCTTCGTTTAGAAGGACCGCCTGTCTACCTAATTTTGCGTTCAGGTATCCAGGGAGGCGAAGATAATTTGTACTGCTATCCAGCCTCAAACTTGTACCAGGAATTGTTTCTGAGAGTAAAGATGACCACCATGATATTGATCGCATCCCTTATCACGAACCCACTGATTATAAAAATGTGGGGCTTGCACCACATACCCAGACGCTCCAACGCGTGAAACAGGGTCCTTTACTATGCTTTCGTCTTCTTCTTCTTCTTCTTCTTCTTCTTCTTCTTCAAGACCATTACGTGTGGCGTTTGTGATCATGTCTGCCCTGGGCCTTCTGTTGCGTATACTGCCCATCATTTCTGATACCGTCGTTCCTCCATGCCATAATGTCAAATTGTTCAGCATCGCCTCTCTTGATATCCCCTTGCTTCTCTTTCCCTCTTACCTACCCGTTGTGACGACATACTCCAGCTTTCACCTTCTCAAGACATGTCCACAAAATGTGGACTGTCTTCTTTTAATCAAGTCAGCCAGTTCTCTTTCATGATATCTTCATTGCTCTTTCTATCAATCTACGCTGTTCACATCATTTTTCTATAAAACCACATCTCCGCAGCCACCACGTAATTCGTCACTTGTCTGTTAATTGTCCATGATTCGCTTCCATACAACAGGATTGGCTCAAAAATATGGCTGTAAGAACTCTTTTCTTCACCTTGATTGACAAAGATAAATTGTAGAGAATATTATTCATTTTGTGAAATGCTGCCTTTTGCTGGTCTTATTGCACATTTACTTGTATGTACTCTGTTTTACTTAACATATACGCAATACTCCTCATAGCGTGGTATATGAATCCTGTACTTTTACTTGTCTCCGTACATCCTGCAGTACTTATGGCTTGAACAGAGACTTTTACTTACTTTTCACTATCATCACCAGCATCATTAAGTGCATTGCCGAATGGCGTAGGTGATCATGTTTTTCCACATCTTGCGATCTCCTGCAGCGTGTATCAATTCGTGTGTTGACACTTCTCCATGCCATGAACAAAAAAGGCTGTCAAGAATCGTCTCTCATCTTCCTCTGCCTCTCATCCAATAATGTTTTTCCATTCATTCATTAATTCATCCAGTGACATGTCCCTTGCAGAACATCGCTTCCATAACAACCTTCCGGAAAACTTCTCGATCATAAACGAGATGTCCCGCTTCCGATACGCCCTTCTGGAGATCATCTGCCACATCCTGCACCCATCTTCTCTTTGGCCCGCCTCTTCCTCTTTTCCCGCTCATAAATCGTTCCAGTTGCCAGAATATCTTCCAGCTGAACACGTATCATAATGTGGCCACAAATGGCGACAGCTTCTTTCTTGTGTTTTTGATATGTTGTTTCTGTATCTTTTAAAATATTTGTATATTTCGGCTATTCCAGGCAAAATCAGTACTTGTGGTACTCCATTCTGAGAAATTGCCAGTACTACACACACTACTATGTAAACTATGCAGTCAGTGTAAGTTCATCTTGTAGTGGATCCTATCTCAATGTGGAGTACCCGGGGACGAGAGAGCTCATAAACTAGTGTGCCGGAGACTAGACAGCTGGTCAACTAGTGTGCCGGAGACAAGAGAGCTGATCAATTAGTGTGCCGGAGACTAGACAGCTGGTCAACTAGTGTGCCGGAGACTAGACAGCTGGTCAACTAGTGTGCCGGAGACAAGAGAGCTGATCAATTAGTGTGCCGGAGACTAGACAGCTGGTCAACTAGTGTGCCGGAGACTAGACAGCTGGTCAACTAGTGTGCCGGAGACTAGACAGCTGGTCAACTAGTGTGCCGGAGACTAGACAGCTGGTCAACTAGTGTGACGGAGACAAGAGAGCTGATCAATTAGTGTGCCGGAGACTAGACAGCTGGTCAACTAGTGTGCCGGAGACTAGACAGCTGGTCAACTAGTGTGCCGGAGACTAGACAGCTGGTCAACTAGTGTGCCGGAGACTAGACAGCTGGTCAACTAGTGTGCCGGAGACAAGAGAGCTGATCAATTAGTGTGCCGGAGACTAGACAGCTGGTCAACTAGTGTACCGGAGACTAGACAGCTGGTCAACTAGTGTGCCGGAGACAAGAGAGCTGATCAATTAGTGTGCCGGAGACTAGACAGCTGGTCAACTAGTGTGCCGGAGACTAGACAGCTGGTCAACTAGTGTGCCGGAGACTAGACAGCTGGTCAACTAGTGTGCCGGAGACTAGACAGCTGATCATTTAGTGTGCCGGAGACTAGACAGCTGGTCAACTAGTGTGACGGAGACAAGAGAGCTGATCAATTAGTGTGCCGGAGACTAGACAGCTGGTCAACTAGTGTGACGGAGACAAGAGAGCTGATCAATTAGTGTGACGGAGACAAGAGAGCTGATCAACTAGTGTGCCGGAGACAAGAGAGCTGATCAATTAGTGTGACGGAGACTAGACAGCTGATCAACTAGTGTGCCGGAGACAAGAGAGCTGATCAATTAGTGTGCCGGAGACTAGACAGCTGGTCAACTAGTGTGCCGGAGACTAGACAGCTGATCAATTAGTGTGCCGGAGACTAGACAGCTGGTTAACTAGTGTGCCGGAGACTAGACAGCTGATCAATTAGTGTGCCGGAGACTAGACAGCTGGTCAACTAGTGTGCCGGAGACTAGACAGCTGGTCAACTAGTGTGCCGGAGACTAGACAGCTGGTCAACTAGTGTGACGGAGACAAGAGAGCTGATCAATTAGTGTGCCGGAGACTAGACAGCTGGTCAACTAGTGTGCCGGAGACTAGACATCTGGTCAACTAGTGTGCCGGAGACTAGACAGCTGGTCAACTAGTGTGCCGGAGACTAGACAGCTGGTCAACTAGTGTGCCGGAGACAAGAGAGCTGATCAATTAGTGTGCCGGAGACTAGACAGCTGGTCAACTAGTGTGCCGGAGACTAGACAGCTGGTCAACTAGTGTGCCGGAGACAAGAGAGCTGATCAATTAGTGCGCCGGAGACTAGACAGCTGGTCAACTAGTGTGCCGGAGACTAGACAGCTGGTCAACTAGTGTGCCGGAGACTAGACAGCTGGTCAACTAGTGTGCCGGAGACTAGACAGCTGATCATTTAGTGTGCCGGAGACTAGACAGCTGGTCAACTAGTGTGACGGAGACAAGAGAGCTGATCAATTAGTGTGCCGGAGACTAGACAGCTGGTCAACTAGTGTGACGGAGACAAGAGAGCTGATCAACTAGTGTGCCGGAGACAAGAGAGCTGATCAATTAGTGTGACGGAGACTAGACAGCTGATCAACTAGTGTGCCGGAGACAAGAGAGCTGATCAATTAGTGTGCCGGAGACTAGACAGCTGGTCAACTAGTGTGCCGGAGACTAGACAGCTGATCAATTAGTGTGCCGGAGACTAGACAGCTGGTTAACTAGTGTGCCGGAGACTAGACAGCTGATCAATTAGTGTGCCGGAGACTAGACAGCTGGTCAACTAGTGTGCCGGAGACTAGACAGCTGGTCAACTAGTGTGACGGAGACAAGAGAGCTGATCAATTAGTGTGCCGGAGACTAGACAGCTGGTCAACTAGTGTGCCGGAGACTAGACAGCTGATCAATTAGTGTGCCGGAGACTAGACAGCTGGTCAACTAGTGTGCCGGAGACTAGACAGCTGATCAATTAGTGTGCCGGAGACTAGACAGCTGGTCAACTAGAGTGACGGAGACAAGAGAGCTATAAACTAGTGTGCCGGAGATGAGACTGATGATCAACTAGGACAAGAAGGAGGCAACAGAAGAGCAACCTTCTCCGAGACACTAGTTAACCAGCTGTCTCATCATACCATCAACAGAAAAAATGGAATCATCAAATCAATATGTAATCCATCAAGATCAGCCGAAGGCGATTATCATTTTATAGGCAGACCAGAACAAATCTTTTTTTTCTGCGCCTGGCAATCGATTACGCAACCGCATGTGTACACAATTTACGATTGGTAAATTAGTTATATGCACATGTGGACTGGCGCCGCAGACAGCAGATTACATACTTAAGATTACCCCGAATGCGACATATCTAGGCAGACCATCTAGCCTAGAGAAACAATAGTGTAACATACTGGGTGACATAAAAAGGCAGTGACTTTTATGCAAGAGATAAGAAGAAAAGTATGTGCTAATATGTAGCACTCACCACAGCTGACGCCCCAAATAGTGCCAACGGGTTCGGGTGGAGGAGCTCAATTGGGAGAGAATAAGCCTTATCCTTGTACGAGTGGTGTAGGGTAAATAGAGAGGGATAGTACCTCATGGAGAGTGGTAGCCATATCCCATGGGATAGATCAGGATCCTATTTGGTTCTCATCTCTTTACCTAGCTCATGTATGGCTCTACAAATACCGCTTGTGTACAGCGGTTTCCACACTACGGACAACAGTCTTGGCTGACTGGCTAAACTACATGAGTGAAATAGGGGTAATATCCTACTAAGGGAATGTCCATCCCTAGTAGACAAAAGACTGGGATGGTGAACAAGGCGGATAAATCTATGTAGTTCAACGGCTTCGAAAGCGAAACAGCAGAGTGTGTGGCACACATGAGGCGTGTTCAGGACACAATAATGAACATGGCTGGCCATCGTGGAAGAGGTTGGGATCTCACCATGTAATATCCCAATGACAGCAATGAGGCCAGGCAATCAACGATACAAGTGGGAATATAACATCAAGAGATGGACGAACATCAATCTGACAGAATGTAACATCAAGGTGAGAGACATACCGTGTTGGAGATCCATTGCAGCCAACCTTCATTGTGGAGACGGTACCTGATTGATTGATTGATTGATTGATTGATTGTACGAGGAAATGCAACCTAAAGTCAGGTCCTAAGCCTTGGTCGGCAACTGGTTAAGGATCGAAGCTCCGACAGGCGGACAGTTAGAGCATTACTTTGCTGATCAGGCAGTTTCTGCGGCTTGTCTTGTTCCACACGTATTGGCGTTACCTCTCCTCTGGAGTAAACTAGGCAGGCCGCAAGAGGGATCATGCTGCATGGACAACATATGGTCTCTAAGTTCAGCCCAGGCTTTCTGCTATGGCGAGATATAACTCCATTTTACAAACTATCGTCTATCAAGACGGCAAGGTGTCAATAATTACTAGTATTAATTACAGGCGAACCAAAGAAGAAGCAGAATTTATTCAGAAAATTCCCAGCATTCTTCAATAAAATCACATCCCCGAGGCCTTGATGGATTTGACTAATTGGCAAGAATTGACAGCCGTGTGTTAAAAGTGATTCCATGTGACTTTCAATAATTTTTTTTAACCCCCTAATGACAAGGAGCCTGCTCTGTGGCAAAGGGATTACGGACGCGGTTCGTGATCCTGCACACCCTCTTTCGAAACACATCTGCGCGCGATTTGGCAGCAGACCGCGTTGTGTTGTTTTTTTTAGCGAAATGGTATGGATGCCGGTCGTTCAGAAAGCAATGGCAAAGTACTGAACGTAAACTTGCCAAGATATCACAACAGCAAAGAATGCTGGTGTTGACTGCAACGTCCTGTAAAGGATATGCAACTAACTTTTTTTAATGCCAGGGATATTGAATGTAAGAAAGAAAGTGCTGAAGCGTTATATAGGACATGCTTTGCTGTATGGAAGTGAATCTTGGAATGTATATGTACAAATGAGAAAGAAATTGGAAGCAACAGAGATGTGGTTCCTAGGACGAATGTTGCGAATTCCTTGGACTTACAGAGTAACAAACGATGATTGAAAGGGGCTAATGAAACTAGAACAGTATATACAACAATAAGAAAGAGATAAACAGCTTTCTTTGGTCATGCGATGAGAAGAGAGGCGTTGGAGAACATTGTGACGACTGGAAAGATCGAGAGAAAGAGAGCCAGAGGCTGACCAAGAGAAATGATGCTGGATGGATTGAGACGGTGGCATGGAGGAATATCAGCAGCAGGGTTGCTCCAGAACACCAAAAACTGAGATCTGTGGGGAGACATGAACGCCTACGCCAGTTGGCATAGCACTTGATAATGATAATGAATGACAGGATATATTGTGTAATATGGGCTGGCTGAGTGGCTAGAATGTCAGATTCTCCTTCGGGAGACCATGGTTTGAATCCTCGGTGAGGCGTGGAGTTTTCGGGAAGGTTGTTATGAGAGCGAGGTTCTGCAAAGGACATGCTACTGAATTAATGAATGAGCCTACACAGTTCGCGGCGACTGCACTAGCCAGGCGGCCTTAATCCCTCAGGCCCAAGACCCCCCTGCCATACACAGCAAGGTACTATATTGGCAGTAAATGACAGTTTTTTTTAAAATTTCTTTACTTTGTAAAATGCAACTTTTCGTTGTCCTTGCCTGTTCTGTATCTCTGTAATACATCTTTCATGTAATGTTATCCATGTTCCTAGATCCTTGTATTGCGGTACTTGATTAAAATTAATACCATATGCATTTAAGCATGATCCGTTTCTTTGATATTATCAAAAACAGTGTATAATAATAATAAACATAATGGTGCTAATCCCCTGGAAACTCGCCAGGGGGTGATAGTGGCGGATCTGCGGTTTCGATTGGTGGTTACCTTCCCCTGTTCTGCAGAGTCAAGGCACAGAGGGTTAGGGGAAGCGGTAAGAGCTATTTGGCAGTCACCGCGGACGCTCAGCACACTAGTGGAACGCAGAAGGAGTTCTTAACACACACACACACACACACACACACATCCACACACACACCCTCACACACACGCACGCGCGCGCACACACACACTCACACACATAACACACACACACACACACACACACACATCCCACCCCTCCCCCCCCCCCAAAAAAAAAAAATAATAATCACCTTTGTGAAAACAAAAACTGATGTGGCATGCATGCAAGATATTCTGCACCCGATATTAATCTGTCACCTCGCTCATTTCTTTCAACTAAGCCATAGCCGCCAGTCACGCCGCTCACTTTTTCACTGCCTCGTTTGAGCTTTCTTTTGTATTGAAATCTCCTGGTATCATTTTTATTTTTTAAATGTTGCATTGTTTCGAAGCCATGTCTAAGTAATTATAAAATATATCTGTATCTTCTTTAGCGCTATCTGTTGAAGGTATATGTGCCTATCTCCTTCTTTCTTTTGCCGTGAAGCGCCACAGAGAGGAAGCAGATGTAATTTTATGTGTTTCTGTCTTGTTACTTGAACTAACGTCATATTTGATTTCTTCAATGTCTCTTTCACTCCCTCTAACCAATTCTTTCTCGGTCATCCTCTCGTTTTGTATCTAATGTTCTCACATAGAACCCACTAGCGCAGTGGTTCTCAACCGGTGGGGAATTTAAGGGTTTCCAGGGGGGGGGGGGGGGGGGGGGGGGGGTGGGGGGGGGGGGGGGGGGGTTGAAGATTATTTCAAGTTCGCGTTAATACAAGAACCGATTACTTGATATTGCTTTTCCCTTCATACTGTACGGTTCTGTAAGTTTCACCCTTCTACAATTCATTTTATAAAGTAAGTAGACCCACAAATCACGTTTTATGTGGACGTCTAGACTTGTTTTAGTATGTGCTATTAAATTTAGCATCTATTATTACGTATACTGTGTAGGAGCGGGGCGGTATTTTTAGGTAGGCAATACGAAAGGAGGGAATGACGCTCTAAAAATATGGTGAAGGGGGGCACGGGCCAAAAATGGTTGAGAACCACTGCAGTCTAGCGGCTGATTGATCTTGTTCCGTTCTAACAAAATGTCAGAACCATTTTTATTACAGTATTTGGTGTTCTCTAAAGTTAGTCATCGGTGTTATCCCTACACTTGTTTTTAGTTTCTTATTTGTTTCTCTGTCCTTTCTTCTTTTCTTTCTTTTTTTTTTTTTTTCAACAGCGTTTTTTATGCATCACGTCTCACGCGATCTGATTTTACGCCTATGCATTTCTAGGACTGTTCAAGATTAACATTGGTAGCACAACACTGAGACGAATAAAGCATCAATCAACTTCTTTGTTGTGTGCATGTTGTTGTTTGGATCTTTCAGAATATATGCTAATTGATAGTTGGTGTAGTTGCTTTCTATATTCTCGTTTCCATTTATTATATCTACTTATAAAATGTTGCGTATCCCTTACAGGACGTTGCAGTCAACACCAGCATTTTTCAGCTGCTGTTGATGTACTAGGCAAGTTTTACGCTTAGTAGTTCTGTACGTTGTATTGCACTGGTGATAATCGAATTGCCATAAATTCTATCTTATCGGAATTAATTTTCATATCAAAATTCGGACAGCAGATGTCAAGGCAATTTATATGGATCTTGAGATTCGCATTTTTCCCATACAGTAAACTCTGGTCGTCTGCAAACAGCACCCCATTGAAACTCTGTGGTTGTGGATTTATTTTTTTTTCGTAAGCTTATCCTCAGCCTTTGGCCACTCGTCTTGCCTTATGCAATTTAATACCTAATGTGTTTTTAATTCGAGTTTAATTCGACAGATAATTTTGAAGATAATATTGTGGATAATTTTTTAGACACATAATGTTGTAGATAAATTTAGATAAACTATGTCGTAGATAATGTGAGATAGATAATGCTGCAGTTCCCATTGTTTCCCACATTCACATTGCTGTGAGCTATGCCCACGCCCCTTAGCAACCTGTAAAGTTGCTAGGGTAAGTGTGTACCCTGCAGTGTGGTATTAAGCCAGTAAGTATAAGACAATTTTACACACCTAAAATAGCATCCGGCACACCGTGATAAACTTATATTGTTATAGGCGAATAGAATTGTCAGTCCTAGTCAGATATGAGTTATGACTGAGCTACCGTATGATACTACTTGCCTTCTGTTAGCGTCGATTGGGCGACGCTCACCAAATCTGACACTGACACCCCACATTGTGCCAACCTTTTCAGGCAGCCCTAGTGCGAAGAAATGCATCCTAAAGACTAAATTTCATGGCAGGGCAGACCAGGCCCTAAGCCTTGGTAGGACACTGGTCAAAGCTGGTAGCTCCGACAGGCGGACATTTCTTTGCTGATCCGGCAGCTTTTTCAGCTTGTCGTGTTCCAGATGTATTGGTGTTTCCTTTCCTCTTGAGTAAATAAACTAGGAAGGATGAGATAGTGATGATGCTGCTTGGCATCACATGGTCTCTAAATTCAGCCCAACAAACTATCGTCTATCAAGACGACATGGTGTCAGTCATTATGGACCAATCGCTACTCGGCGGATGATCGCGTTAGTATCCCGCTTGCCGTCTTTACGTCCCATAACATTTGTGGTGCCCAGTTTAGGCTGGCTGGTCCTGGAAGCGCAGGTCAATGTTTTAACAATCTGAATCCACCCCGATGCAGATCTAACCCTTGACCACGATACTGGTAGGTGAGTGTACAGACATGACACTGTCGCGGCTACCGTGTCAGCACTTAGGTGACCTACATACGTTCATGGTTTCTGTCTTGGGCATGTTGAACGTCATTTTATCATTTCCACACGTCCGTATTCCATAGTTGTAGGTTCATCTGTATGATAGACCTGGCTAGTGAAGACACATTTTTTTTTTTAGTGTCTAGTTGGTCATGCGTCGAAGTAAACTTGTTCCTGCAGCGAGGCGCCGTCGTCATTTCGAGATGACAGGTTCGAATCACGGTCTATAGCTTTCAAATTGTATGTTGTCTAGTTCGTCCTCTAATCTCTACTTCCTTCCTTTCCTTCTATGAGCGCCAAACAATATTATGTGTGTTTATTTATGAACTGTCTTAGTGGCCCCACAGGGTTCCCCAATTTATCTCATAGTTAAACGTCGACGTCAGTGGCTTTAAGTATATGCACATAATTTCATCTACATTAAGCCACAGACGTCGACGTTTAACTGTGAGGTGTCGACATACCAGTTTCGAAATCAGCCGTTTTAGATTTAGAAGCAGATAGCCTGGCGTTGATTTTCACTATGCTATCAGAGTTGGTCGTTCAGAAAGTAATGCAAACTATTGAACAGTAAATTTGCTTAGAAAATATCAAGCAGTAAATAATGTTGGGAATATTGCGACGTCCTGTAAAATGAGAAGACAACTAACTTTAACAATAGACAGAGGTTTTGCATTTTTTGTTTATTTGGTCGATCATCAGCACCGAGGAATTCATTTAGTGAGATCATTTCATAAGATGATTGTACTCAATTCTTCACACTTGTAAATGTTAGCAGCGACAGCGACAGCGACAGCAACAACAGCAATCAATCAAACCCCAGCCACAGCGAAGATTGATTGCAAATAACCGACAATAGGCATATAAGCTGAGGAGCATCTAATGGCAGTTGAAGTTTGGATTTCTGAGGACAGTACAAAGAATACCATGGACGGACGGAAAAACGAATGCCACATTTCTTGATAGTGGAACAAATCGCACTCCGTAAACGGATAAGAGAAATTAAACGTAGACAGGCAAGATTTTTCGGGCACTTTATGAGCAAAAATAAACTTTAAAAATAGGGACAAGTGGCCAAATTTATTGACAACAAGCAATGAGAGAGCAAAAAGATGCATATCTGGACGGCTTGGCCCCACAGAATAGTCAGAATACGAAGACAGACCTAATCCAAAACTCTGATGATCGTGTGAAATGTCCAACATGGCGCTTACTAGTATATAGCACACGATGCTGATAACACAATGAATCCCAACATTGTCTTTCCCACTGATTGTCCACGTCGATAGGCTTCTGTTCGTCTGTCTCCTGATGTTACATTCCTACTTCCATAATTGTTTGTCTCTTGCTCACCTTCCTCCGACATTATCCTTCAGTGATGTTGCAGTTTGGCAAACGACATATGATTACCCATATCTGGAGGAGACCAATGATGACAGAGGAATAATTAAGGTTGACAGAGTCACAGGGAAAGCTATCAGCAATCGAACGTTTCTAAATCACTGAGGATGGGGAGGACATAACTGTGTATAAGGACCCGACACTCGATATGGCACATGATGATCCTGGCTATATTTAGGAAAGTCTCATTGACGTTATTTGATTTGGTAAAAATAATCCATTTGCCTCATCCTGACTTCATACTTTTTCTAATTTGATTCCCACCTTCTCCTGGACTTATATATGTTGTTTATGTTATCTTCCATAAATACAAACTTTTTAAATAATACAATAGTATTTATTAATGAAAAGTCTGTGTCTGTTGCTTAGGGTTAGTGTACTCAGTTACACAATCACGACACACTGGGCTCGAAGTCAGATGCAAAACATTTCGGAGCAGAAGGCTTTGTTTTGATGTTTACCGTGGTATGACGGTCCTGGTTCAGGAAGAAGTTATCAAACTAAAGAACTTAAAATCTTCTTCTTCTTCTTCTTCTTCTTCTTCTTCTTCTTCTTCTTCTTCTTCAGCAGCAGCAGCATTCCGAACTATTGAGGTTGTTTGTTGCAGATACAAGCCGTCTCCATTCGTCTCTCTTGTTGACCTTCTCTTGCCAGTCGCTGATTCCAAGTGCTTGTAGGTCTGTATAAAATTGGGTGGAACTGCGGTAAAGCTGTGAAAATGTAAACAATATAAAATGACGCAAAGTAGTGCAGCTTTACATAACAGATTTACGACACATACAGGACGTTGCGGCGATTAGCCTTCACCAGGAAACAAACACATTCACAAACACAACATATAGTCAAGGAGATCTCATGTGACTACATTAAAAGGTGACGACAGGACAAGAAGAATAAAAGGATGAAAAAATGAAAGCAATGAAGAGAAAATGAGAAGTGGAAAAATGTTCATACTTAACTCACAATTCCGATCTGTGTGTAACTCATAATATCGTCGATGTCTTCTTTTTATACCCAACCGAGGGAGTGAGATAGAGGATGATGACGGGGTTATAGGTGTTACGGTTCAGTGAGGACATTGAAAGAAGGGGAGGGGGCGGAGGCAGGAGGGCAGAACGGCAACCTGTGATAATGGTATCTGAGCAATCTCAGTGGATGCACTAACGAAGCATGAGTGGGCGCAAGCATGATGGTGGTACTAACCAAAACCACATTATCCACACGAATATGTTAATTTGAGGCGAGTCCTAAAGTATGGGTGGACTAATATGCGTGAGCGCACATATATACATATACACCGCTCAACAGACATACATTAGTGTACATGGGCATTGTGGGATGTGGATTTTAATTCCTGAGAATGATTCGTTAAAATGTCTAGGGGTTTTTATTGATTCTCTGGTCACTGGTTAGAATGCAGGGTGATCAGGGATATTTACCACAAATCCCAGGAGAAAAGAGTTCAATCCTTGAAACAATGGCATCTGTGTGTAGGTTTCCCTTCCCACTTCATCACCCTTTACATTGTCTATAGTGCTAGAAGGATATTGATTGCTCACAATATATAAACAACCATTGTTGGACACCACATTTACTTGATGCACACAACACTTTTGGACAAACAGTTCAGGTATTAACTCAAGATCTGCATTTACATATATATATATATGTGTGTGTAATAAACACTATGCATTTTCAGACAGGCATGGGAATGATGTGCAGTATTACAACATAGTACCCAGTGACCCCAAAAAAAACAACAATGTTATTACAAAGAACACAGCAACCACAAATTGGGTCTACTTTCATTTTCCCTCATAATTAAGGCAAATAAAGATATTAAATAGAACCCAACATAACATGTTTCTGACACCTTTTACCATTCTCTCATTGTTAAAACTAATGAGTTGGTGTCAAATACTATACCCACTAAAACAATTGGAAAAAAACTACTGACCTGTTACCTTCAGAAAAAAATTACCAACACATAAACAGCATTTTGTACTAATTAAATTAATTAATCGAGTCTATCTCCTGGTGTGCGGTTATGGGTTCACCTTTGCTGTCGATTAGATCCTTTTCCCCATTATCTGGGTACCGAATTAATGCACTCAGTTATGTTCTTACTATTTAGTCACTGGTAATTGGCTGGTGCAAATCATACTTTATAATCCAAAATAGAAATTACACACAATCACAAATCCATCCGCGGGCTAGAATATTCGAGTACTCTGTTGCAGTAGGCTTGGTGTCTTTTTTTGAAATTTGGGGCCTCAGGTTGGTCTAACTTTCCGGAATTTCCACTTAAGCTCTGCAGAAGGTACTTTACCATCTCACCATACATGGTGCCAAGTAGACGTCCATTCAGCTGCTCTGCTTTTAATATCAGAATCCCAAGTAGTTCAACAAAGATTTTACACCCACCAAGTCGCGAGTCTATAACCCATGGCATTTGGGTTGACATTGGACCAGCAAAGAGTTAGTCGTGGTTATCTAGTCCAGTCCAGTGTAGAACTTTATATGACTGAGAGGCATCTCATGGTAGTATCTGTGACTAGGGCCACAATTGATCTATACCTACATATATCCACAGATGAATAAATCCGGCACAGTAACAGGTTTGCAAACAATTGGATGATTCCTCTTGTTGCTGATGTAGAGACATAGGCTGCTTTCATATGGTCTTTTATCTGATGGGGTTCAGGGTTTGGAACCTTGAGGTAATCTGGTTTCGTAGTTATGTTTCAGATGATATTAAGTTTGTACCTTGGTTGTATTGGCTTATGTGGTTCATGTCTTCTCCCCATTTGTTTGAGTGGGTGTTCATAGCTAGAACTTGGTGTTGCATGGCTGGAACCTTATGTTTGACTGTTGCAGCTGTGAGATGTTCTTTCGAAGACTTATCCATTGTGGATATTAACTTGGTAATCCAACCAACAGTTGAAGGTTACTCACTGTTGTTAGTTTTAGTAACTTGAAGAAGGATTGTCCCAGTTTCACTGACTTGGTTGAATGATGAGGCCATAGGTATTGATTGATACAGGCATTGATAATGCACATTGGGAGCAAGTCGCCGCTGAACGTGTTGCATGGAGGGCAAATATCAGAAATGGAATAAAGTCAAAGGAGAAAATTATTGCAGAAAAGTCACACACCAAGCGTGTGAGACGTAAGATGGTGCATGATGGTGGAAATGACCACGTGTTCACATGCACCCACTGTGAACGGACATTTACAGCGCAAATTGGCCTTATCAGTCACACTCGCTACCGCCATAGTTAAAAGTTATTATGCCTTTTTAAAGCACAAACTATCGTCTGTCAAGACGGCAAGGTGCCAATGTAAAAAAGGTGATACTTCTCAGAAGTAACGCAAACGATACACTGTTGTCAGTACTCTGATGATCTTCATCTTTGTAGATTATTAGATCTTGAAGTCCATCCTGGATATTCCTACTAAAATAGGACTTAATCACTCACCCAGTCAGTTGTCTTCTAATTTATCTGTTGCTCGCTATGGAGCTATTGAGCGCAGCAGTCCATGGGTATTTCTAGATGCAGACTATGGTTAGGACATTCACTTTCTGGCTGTTGACCCAGGATCCAGGTTTAGTGATATAGTCCCACCACATTCAACCACCACCTGCTTCTCTTCTATAGAAAAGGGATGACAAGAATACAACACGGGCATTAACCTACTGTGATGTGTTAACTTTCACAAGACACTTACAAACAAAAATACAAAACAAGGGGAGAAGGGGAAAGGAGTGGGTGTCCATGTTCCACTGTCCCTCATTGCTGAGTAGAGCCATTCTGACTCTTAATAGTGAGTAAGGTATTTTCTCACTTATATTTTGTTCTGTTGTTACTGGGACTATTAGATGAGTGAAGTCATTCTGTCCATCCAACATGTTGATATTGTCTCTCTCATTACTTGAAGAGAATAGCCTATACAGAATCTCTGTGGTTTCTAATGTCGCGTCTTCCTTTCGGCACTATAATCATCCTTAGGTCAAGACTATTCAACATTGGCTTAAGTACTGACATACACATGGATTCTTACATCAACATCCTCTAATCCCAAGGTGCAACATTAAAATGTATATTCCCACAGTAAAAAGTAACAATCAGAACAGAGAAAATTCTCATACCAGAAAAAAAACATACATGTACATTTCTCTGATATTAAGTACATGATAATCATACCTAATAATTTAATCATAAAATTTAATGCCGGAGCCAATGGTTTTGAATTTTCTTCAGGGGTTAATCCATAACTAAAACATACATTGTTTTTCCCCACTGCGTACCGCAGATGAGGATAGTAGCCGCTGTGATATATTTTGTCAATGACTGCTATTATTAGGAGTATTTATTAGAATAACTTATGCCGCATGGTCCAGTCTTCTGAATATTGCAAGCAATTTATTCACAATCTTCGCTTCTGTTCCTACTACGGTGAGGTGATGCGGATTGAATCCTATCCGAACATTGATTTTGATCACGCGTTTACTTCCTTTGTTCATGAATTTATATTCTCAACCATGGCGTCCCTAGCAATATTTTATGAAATGATTACATGTCCCTCCTCATATGGAGTGGTTACTAATCTGTTAACAAAAGGATGATACTAAAATTTAGCACTATAGTTCCAAGTTACAGATTATGATGTGGCGAAGTATTTTATCCCCTGACTAAGAGTCAGGAATACGCGTAATCATTTGTATGTCCCCGCATGGATAAAACTACCTTTCTATAGTGCATAGATTATTTGCAGATTTCTAAGCATAAATAGTGAGATATTGTTCACAGTGCCTAGAAGTTTTAACATAGGAATATGAAATTGACAGAAACGAGTTTTCTTCTTTGAGGTATGAATCAGGAGTCTGTTCCTAATTTGAGAAGAGTTTCTGACGAGAGTTGATACTCTACATTACACATAATCTTTATAGATGAGCACTATTAGATATAAGTTCATAATGCCTATAAAAGATATTAACATAAGGATTAGAAATTGTAAAACATAGGAAAAATTACAGCGTGGCGCCCACATGTGTTTCCTTGATAAACATCATCCAGCCTGGTTTAAGAGAATTGTACCTAATTCTTAATTAAACATACTGGTCTATGTAATACATAAATCCATCTTAATAATGTAGATAACATACCAATAGCTTGAAGAGAATCATGGTTTTAAAAGGCAAAATACCTTTTCCCCACACGGGGAAAGAAATCCCACAAGGGAACGCACGTCTGTTTAGTTTCTTAGCTTGAACTAAAAATGGCTACACTGGGCCTTTGTCTTACAATCAGTCGACGACTGTTGGCCAGGTATGTAGGCCAAAATAAGGCCAAATTAATTTAGCTACCCTACGGGTTAGTTTTTATCCTATATTCAGTAAGATACTTAAACCGTAGTTGTAAGGGTTTGTTTATTTTTAAGGGAGTCAATAAATAGGAAAGGGTAGGGACGTTTTTATTATATTACAGGCATGTGCAAGGTATATATATAAGAACAGAGAGAGGGGGGAGGGAAAGGAATATAGAGGTGGGTATCGTTCCTGTGGTGTGCCTCATGGGGTATGCGGAGTAGGTCGGTCTATAAATACGAGCCTTCACTCATACTGTTCCCTATGAAATAGGGTAAGTAAGGTTGATTGTTATGCCACGTATTAGAAGATCATATCACCCAATGCTTGTGTAATTGGGGTTGTATAAGATCCGACCATCGGTAATACAATGGTGTGGGTAGGTACAGAGAAGCAAGATTATTATTATGATGAGAGAGAGAGAGAGAGAGAGAGAGAGAGAGAAAGAGAGAGAGAGAAAGAGAGAGAGAGAGAGAGCTGGTATATGTGACAGGTTGGCCCACCTCTCAGATCGTTTTGTTATTAGATGGAGATAGCCCTCGGTAAACCCCTCTATGTATCCTGTAGTAATTTTTATTTTTATCTATATTTTCAAATATTAGATAAAATCGTCTTTGGTTAGTGTATTTATATACATAAAACTATAGAGAGAGTTAAATACTATTTCTTCTTATAGTTAGAAGTAGATGTAGGGTAGAGTTCGTTTACAAGCCAAGAAATCAAGTCAGGCTGAATTTTATATTCAGGTTTGGCTGTGGATAATAATTTGGCCACAGGAAGGGAACTCTCCTGGATGAGAAGTTAACTTCCGGTAGCACCCTAACTTCTGCCATTTTTGATAGCAACCTGGAGGGAGCAAGGAGCTACTATCACGTCAATTGGCTAAAATTGAACACCTGTCTGTGTTTAAACATATTTTATTGCTGGCTCTTGTTAAGCCGAAAAACCCTCTAAAACATAGAAAAGCCAATGATAGTCTCCACTCCCGATAGGCCAGTCAAGATCTAGTTGCAGGAGCCTGCACCCTGATCATCTGTAGCCGTAGTCACGACCGGTGATTGAGCTACGAACCACTCACTTGATGCAGCAGAGAGTGGAGTCCATACCACGATCCAGTCAGCACTGCCAGCTTACCATCCAGGAAGCTAAGGATTATCAGATGAGTGGCTACCCACCCGTTTGCCACTGCACAGCAATCCTAATTTGTCCGCTATTGGCTAAGAGTCTATGATTATATCCTCTAGCTGAACATTATCTTGTAGAAATTTCAGGGATCTGCGTATCTCTTATGTGTCAGTGAGTTCCCAGTGGGGCTCACGTAGTGTTCTTTAGGATTAAACGTTATGTTATATTTGTACTTTTAACAACTGCGTCTGTCATTATAGAATTAGCATCATCAGATTGTGTGACGAGTGAAAGGACTACATCTATACGTATCATTCTGTCTTATCTCCTGTTGTGTGAGAATACATTAGGCAGTGGGGGATCATTATTCGTCCAGGCACGTTAGCAGGAATAACTTGACATACTGTCTTCGTGTTAGTACAGTTAGTCGTCATAACTTTCCGCCTGGCACTGTTTAGAAGTAGTGATCCATTCTGGGACTTTGATAATCATTCTTCTAGAATTGCGAGCCATTTGTTCGCTTCTTCAGCAGTGGTTAGATTCTCTATTAGTAGAAGTCTATTTAGTATCTACTTTTATCTAATTCCATCCTAGTAGAATACGTTACGCGACAGTATAGATCCTGCGGTGTGCCACATGATGTATGCGGAGTAGGTCGGTCTGCAAATACGAGTCTTCACTCATACTGTTCCGTATGAAATAGAGTCAGTAAGGTTGATTGTTATACCACGTATTATAGGATCAAATCACCCAGTGCTTGTGTTATTGGGGCTGTATAGGATCCGATCTCCATCACTACCCATGGCATAGGTAGGCACAGGGAAGCAGGATTGTTTGGAGAGCGAGAGAGAGAGAGAGAGATAGAGAGACAGAGGGAGCGAGGGAGAAAGAGAGAGAGAGAGGTTGGTATAGTTCCTGCGACATGCTACATTGGGCATGCGGAGTAGGTCGGTCTACAAATACGAGGCTTCACTCATATTGTTCCCTATGAAATAGAGTCAGTAAGGTTGATTGTTATACCGCGTATTTTAGGATCAAATCACCCAGTGCTTGTGTTATTTGGGTTATATAGGACCCGACCACGAGAAATATGCATGGCATAGGTAAGCACAGAGAAGCAAGATTGTTGAGAGAGCGAGAGAGAGAGCGAGAGAGAGAGAGAGGGGGGGGGGGGGGTTGGTGTAAGATTATTTTGAGAGGGAGAGAGAGGGAGAGAGACATATATATCTGTGCATATACAAACACATACACATATGTACTTGTGTATATGCGCATGCACGCACAACCGCATATACAGTATAGTTGCTAACTGGTTGGGGGATTATTGAGTCCGGGGGGAGTAGTGATATCATTGCGGGTGCACACTATATTGCGTACGAAAGGAGTGCCAAGAGTGGTAATACGGGATGCCCCAGGTAACTACTGGTTCGGTCACTCGGAATCGGGCCGAGGGAGACAGGGTAGAAGATAATTTTAGTAGAGAAAGGGACTAGTTAGAGACAGGGAGAGGGTGACACCTAGGAGGGTGTGGAAGCAAGAGAGTGGGGAGGGGAGGGGAAATGACTACCATTATATGCAACTATGTTGGGTGTTGAGGCCGTGTAGTGTTAGGCACCCCATAGAGAATATGAGCCGGTTTTCTATATTTTTGCGATGTTGAGCGCCGAAGGAGCAAGACTGGATGGCAGTGACCTGGACATCGGAAGCACCTTGATGGTTGGCGCTGTTGAAATGGGTGGAGACAGGCTTGGGGCGTTAGTGTGGATGTCCAGCAGATGTTGGCGGAATCTGTCAGCTAGCTTGAGGCCTAGTCTCCCAATATACTTCATATCACACCGTTTGCATATGATGGCATAAATTATGTTGCGACTGGTGCAGGAAAATTCTTCCTTGATGCGTAAACTGCTTTTAGGGAATAGCACCACTGGGGTGTGGACCACATATGGGCAGGTCTTGCAACGAGATCTTAGGCAAGCCTTAGTATCTAATTGTGATGGTGGAGGTGGAGATCCCTGTACTCTTTTATGGACAAGTACATCTTTGAGGTTGCGGTCACGTCTGTAGGCCACTAGTGGTTTCTCTGAAAATATCGCGCTGGTAGTAGGGTCAGCTTGAAGGATAGACAGATGTCGAAAGAGGATATTTTTGACTGAAATATTGTGCGGATGGTAGGTGAGAGTACCGGTCGAAGGTTTTTTGGTTTAGGCGCAGAGGTGAGAGCCTCTGCGCGGCTAATAGGTAGAGCCCGGCGGAAGGCTGACGATAGGACATGATCAGGATAGCCACGGAGTCTGAAGAAGTCCAACATCTCCTGGGCCCTGTGGCGAAAATCCTCATCATCTTGGCATAGTCGTCGAAGACGCAGAAGTTGAGAATAAGGAATTGCGTCTTTACAGGACGGAGGGTGAGAGGAGGTGTAGAGTAGAAAGGCGTGAGAGTCAGTCGGTTTGTAGTAGACCGTCGTGGTGAGACCATGGGTCCCAATGGAAACCGTAAGGTCTAAGAAGTTGACGGACGTCGAAGTAGTAGGATGAAAGTTGGAGAAGAAGTCTATGAATGTTTCGAGATCCGCTAATGGCATACAGGTGACGCCAACACCATCATCAATGTACCGCCTGTATAGTTCAGGGACTCTGCCGTTGTAGAGTTGCCATATCTGGAGCTCAAGGTGGCCCATATAGCATAGCAAGGGTCCATTTTGGTACCCATTGCAACCCCACTGATCTGATTGACGTACTGGCCGTTAAACTCAAATGAGTTGAGAGTAAAGACCAGTTCGGCCATGGGTAGAATAGGATCCGTGGCAATAGTGGGGTTCTGGCGCCTATCAAGAAAGAATTTTAAAGCTGAGAGACCATCCTTGTGTGGGATTGTAGTGTACAGTGAGGCCACATCAAGGGTGAAGATATGATACTGGTTGTTAGACGTGAATGTAATAGATTCAAACGTCGCTATCGCGTGGTTGGTGTCTTTCAAATATGATGGGAGATCACCAACCAGCAGTTGGAAAATGCTGTCTAAGAACCCGGATATGTACTCGGTAGGGCATGCACAGGCTGATACGATCGGTCTGCCCGGATTGCTCAGTTTGTGTGTTTTGGGCAGCATATAAAACGTCGATCTACCCAAACAGCTGTCGTGGATATTTAAGGACTAGGCTGCTGGAGGAAGAAGCCCTTGTTGGATCAGCGTAGAAGTGGCCAGTTTGACCTGGTGATTATTGTCGACAGTTACCATCTGTAGGGCGTGGTTGGTAGAAAGACCCATCACTGAGTTGTTTGTATCCTTCTGCATTGTAAAGATTCTTCCGCCAAACCATGACTGCTCCCGCCCCCCCCCCCCCTAATCGGCGGGTTTGATGATAATGTCGTCTCGACGTTGAAGCTGGGTCAGCGCTAACCTTTCATCTGAAGTAAGGTTCGAACGTCTGAATGGTGGTGGCCGCAGTTTCTGAATGTCAAAAAGCGTTTTTTGTTTTTTTCAATGTATAGATCGAGCGCCTTCGAAGATCCAGGCCCAGGTGTCCACGAAGACTTGCCATTAGAAAATCCAGAAAAGCATTCCGCTGGGGTTGAAGGGGCGGCATTGCTAGTCTTAGTGCTGAAGAAATGTTTCAGTCTGAGAGTACGATGAAACCTGCCGAAACCGCTAGACATCCTGTAATAATGTGTATCGGTCGACGGATGGTCGTAAGGAGATTAAACGCTTGCCCTTATTCAAGACCGACCTCTCATAGTCTGACAACAGCAGATCGGGAGGAATACAGACTACAAGATTGCTGTGCCTGTTGTCAACTGGCTGGGTGTATGGGGGAGTGGGCGGCAAGCGAGAGCGTAGATCTGCCAACTTGGCGTGGTTAGCCACAGATAGGGATTTGTAAAGTGCATGGTTTGAGGTATTGATAACACATCGGATGACACAATACAAGAAGTAATTATGGGTGGTCAACTCGCGTAGGCGTGTTAATACGTGGTATAACAATCAACCTTACTGGCTCTATTTCATAGGGAACAGTATGAGTGAAGCCTCGTATTTGCAGACCGACCTACTCCGCATACATCATGACTCTCCCCCCCCCTCTCTATCTATCTATCTCTATCTATCTATATCTCTCTCTTTCTCTCTCTCTCTCTCTCTCTCTCTCTCTCTCTCTCTCTCTCTCTCTCTCTCTCTTTTCTTATGCCCTTGCACATGCCCATGTACACTAATGTATGAATGTCTGTTGAGCGATGTATATGTATGTATGTGCGCTTACGCATATCAGTCCACCCACACTTTAGGACTCGCCTAAGAATAACATATATGAGTGCATAATGTGGTCTTGGTTAGTACCACCATCATGCTTGCTCCCACTCATGCTTCGTTAGTACATCCACAAAGATTGCTCTGATACCATTATCAGACCATTATCACGGGTTGCCGTTCTGCCCTCCTGCCTCCACCCCCCTCCCCTTCTTTCAATGTGCTCACTGAACCGTAACACCTATAACCCCGTCATCATCCTCCATCTCACTCCCTCGGTTGGGTATAAAAAGAAGACATCGGCGATATTATGAGTTACACGCAGATCGGAATTGTGAGTTGAGTATGAACATTTTTTCCAATTCTCATTTTCTCTTCATTGCTTTCATTTTTTCATCCTTTTGTTCTTCTCGTCCTGTCGTCACCTTTTGATGTAGTCACATGAGATCTCCTTGACTATATGTTGTGTTTGTGAATGTGTTTGTTTGCTGATGAAGGCTAATCGCAGCAACGTCCTGTGTGTGTCGTAAATATGTTATGTAAAGCTGCAGTACTTTATGTCATTTTATATTGTAGGTCTGTATGCATATTATCTCTCCACCGAGTTCTTGGTCCACCTCAGGGCTTACGGTCATTTATTTCTTGAGTGTAAGCAAGTTTTGTTTCCATATTTTCTTCCATTCTTTCTATATGCCCCAGCCATTGCAGTCTATTAGCCTTCATAGAACTTAAAATGGCATAGAAAATAACCAACAGTCAATAAATGCCGAGATAGGTTGCGACGCCCTGTAAAAGACATGCAACTAACGTTTTAATTTAATCAAAATGCGAGCATCGTAAGTAATATATATTTGCAATTTATATATTTCCACGAATGGCATTGAATGTTGCTAGAGCAAAAACCTGGCAGGAGTGTGGGACGGAAGTGACCCGCTGAACTCTGATAGCTGACGTTGAACATCTGTCCCGCGACACAAGATGGCACATTTACTTTCCCTCTGTCTTCTGTTTTTGATAGACTTGTCTCTTTTTGTCAGTGCCCAGGCACCGAAAAGGAGATTTGAATATAAATTGAGCTTTAAAGGTCCTCATCTTGTGCAGAGAGATAACAGTGTTCCATTCTGGGAATATTTTGGAGGTAAGTCTCAATATGATGAGTTCAACTAACTCTGTCCGGTCCGTGTAGGATAAGGATGTGACACTAAACTGACAGGGACAGTGACGGTGACAATGAGAGAGTAGCAGCAGGCCAACAAACATATCTTCTGTCTACTGTCTTCTACACGACGTCACCAGATACTATAGGAATATATGTACATGTAAAATTGCTACAATGTCACACCTGTCTAATTATAATCGATTCATTCATTAGGAATCAGTCTAAGACACTTAAGTGAAGATGTCTGCTCATCCTCATGTTTGCACCTCCAGTGACCAGTCTTCTATTCATTCGCAACAGGCTACTAAGCAACTCTAACTATCTTCAGCATGTATTTACCTCAGCTTCCTTGTATGCTTGTGACATGTAATTTTTCTTTGGACATTCACTCATGATCTATCCCACTAGTATTGCCAGAATAGACCTGCATTGGCAGCATTGCATGTCTAATTTGTCTTGTCTCATATTTCAATTTGAGGCCAAACCCAAGCCAAGAGAATCTTTTTAGGTAGTTAGTCTCATATTACACTCACTACATAACATCAAACCATTCAGTTAATAAATTCCCATATCCACTCCTGGACTCCTCAATATCTACCTCAGCATGTAGCAGACGACAACACCAGTTCTGTGTTTGTTGACTGTTCTTCTTTCGTCAGCTCTATAACACTCTTCACTTTAGTCATATCTTTTTTGCATGGATAAAATATTCAGTGACAATATATAGTTGTTGATTTTCTCCATTATCTTTTAGAATCTATTCATTTTATCTCTTTTCTACCTAGCCTAGTTTTTATATCCTGCAATAATACACCACAAAAGCTTCTATGTTTATTTAATCTCTTGATCCATGTTTTAGACCTGCAGAGTTAACAGTTCAATATGTACCAGCTGAGCGTATTGATTATTTGTTTCTGTAGTTCAGTTTTGATGTTATGAATGTTCTTTTCCTCAAATGCCTTTGCAGCTATTGCAATATGTTATCTAATGTTAGTTTTACATCAAACATCTTTTGTAATTATTTAGCCAATAGGAAAGTTCCGTACCTGTTCAGCGGTCTTTCCCTCATGTACATTTGTCTTATAACATTTATCTTCATGTCAAATACTTGAGCTGTCTCAGTGATTTAGGTGAGTTGTTCAAGTCGTAATGATTTTTCTGTCCTTTAATGGCTTGATTATCCACAAACTTGATGGTACATAATCACTCATCAATTATTTTAATCCTCGTATGATGTTATCTAGTCAAAACTTCTTCTCTGATTAAGCATTGACTAGTGCTTGTGATAATAATCGTCGTCTCACTTCTTGTTTTAGTGAAGCTGGATTTATTATTCCTTCGTTGAGTACTGTATTCACCATTTGGAATTCATATAAGCTAACAACCAGTTTAATAACAGGCTTTGTATTTCTGTTATAATTGTACTTATTAGATTTTCCAGTTTTTCAGGAAAGCATGTGTTATAGGAAAATACTCTGGTGATTGAGTGAGATGGTGAATCATGACTGCCCATGCTTATCGGCTTGGCACATGATGAATGAATGAATGTTTGAGGAAATTAGCACACTGTCTGGATGTTTAACCCTTTACCGGGCAGACGTTTATCTGCATTGTAGCCTTGAATGGGCAAGAAGAATTTTGAGGTTTGGTAAAATTTTGGGTTACATTAGTAAAAGTATCATATATAAGTTGTTAGTCAACAGATTTTAGTCAAATGAACAGCAAAATGAAGGGAAAAGCATGCAGAATATTTTACTCATGTGAATGATGCCGCTAATCCGCACATGAACACAAATATGTACAGAATACAACATATTTGTGATTGTCAATCATCTATACGGCAATTTACAAACACATTTTCCGAATCATAATCACTTTCTTTAAAATTGGACTCACAACTGCTAACGCAAAGTAACGCTGATCATTGATATCTAGCTCCGTTTAATAGTCAGCTTCGTGCCCTTCAATGTCATTTAAACTGAACTCAGCGAAGTCTCCACTATCACTTGAAGAATTGTTGAAATCCATTTTGAAATACAAAGCGCACAACCCACAATAACTACTATAACATCTGTTCAAATTCAAAGTATACGCTTGCAAATGGCGGCCACATTGTCAAGCTATCGATGAAACCGAAAGTAGACAATCGGAAGTCTCGGAAAGATAAGAGATCGCATTTTTACAATGCATAATAGTCACAGGTGCTTTCGGGCGGTTTGCTCGTTCTGGGGTAGAAACGTTCTCGGACGTTTTGCCCACTAAAGGGTTCAGAAAGAAATAAAGAACTTGCAAGACATAAGGATCAGTAACAAACAATAGTACCTAAGAAAGTAACTGAAGACAGGCAATGAACAAAAATGTCTGGAAAATTCTTGTCCCAGCGATAGATTACCAAGGGAACGTCTGGAGATATAAGCAAATGATGAAGTTGAAATAATTGACAACCAGGCAATGAGTATGGAAAGTTAGGTTGGACATTAGGGTATGAATTATAAAAGATAAGAGAAATTACAGCTGCAGCAGGGTCTGACAATGTAAAATGGAACACGTGGGTTTGTGTAGCTTCTGTTATAACTGTTGGTTATCCCTCTCTTTCTTGCTGGAGCTTTGCATACCTATTTGTTACAATATTATATTAGGATAGGAGCATTTCTTCCATACTAGGTCTCACAGTTGACAAATCGTAGTAGTAGGGGAAGTAAACTAAGGAAGTTTAGTTTTTAGTTTAGTTTAGTTTAGTCGTTGGATCAACATCACAGCACACGGTTTAACCCATAAGTGCTCCGTTTTCCTCCAACTCAAACCTGAGTCCTGAGTCTGGGGAAACTCAGCTCAATGCACAAACTCTGTTGCATTGGCGAGGATCCTGAAATACTTTGGGTAGATTTTTAACTCAAAATTTTGCCCGGGCAGCGCCGTTAGGCTACTCTTTTTCGATTTCCAACTGCCAAGGGATTTTTTACGTGCACAACAATACACACGGGTGCACAATCTCACTACCCAGAGACCAGGGGAAATTTTATTACTGGAAGTCCAGGTGGATTTTTTAAATACATCCCGGTCCTCACTGGGGCCTGAACCTGGGACCTCCAGCACTCGAGGCGGACACCATACCTCGAGACCACTCAGTCCCCCTAACTAAGGAATGTTTGTACAAAGATTCAGTTGCAGTTTGTATGTGTTTTACTTAGTAACTTTTAACGCATCAATACAATGTACAATATATACATTCAGAAAACTTGATCACACCCACATTTTGAGCATAGTAAGCTCAGCAACATAACTTTGAAATATTTATGAAAGAAACAGTGAGAGATCAGTAGAGCAGAATGGATAAGTGCTGTTGGTGGGGTAGTGGGTTCAACCCCTACACCGGTCAGTTGGACTAAAATGTTGACTCAGAGATGTAAATTACAAGTACCTCAGAAGTCGGAGTGGGTTTGTCTGATAGCGAGGGACACTGGTAATAGGGAAAGCTTGCCCACTGCAAAAATCAGTCCAGCATGGACTACTCATGAGTTTGAAAGTGAGCAAACGTTATGTTGTTTCAGACTTTGATAGTATGTTTAAAGTTTTTGTTCTGGTGTTATTGGTGTTGTTATTGTTGTTATTATTATTAATCTTCTGAAATTTCAGATGCTTTGGCAGGAGATGAGGGCATCAGGATAACACCATCATTGAGGAGCAAGAAAGGTAAAATCAAGAAGTTAGAGCCAAGAAAGATGTCATTGATTAAGTCCAATCCACCAATGTCCGTTACATACACTTAATAGATGTATATACTGTCTCAGTGAATTTTATCACGTATAAAACAGAAGTGATGTCAAGATACTCAGAATATGACCATTCATGCTCATTCTCCTGCAGCAGAACAGATAGACGATCATTGTCTAGAGAGAATGCAGCAGCAAGGAATTGTCAGAGGATCTGGTCGCTCAGAGGTAAAGCAAGACAGACATAATCTGATTGACACCATTAGTATTGGAACTCTTTGCTGGCTGTTGATGAGGACTAAGCACTTAATGGGAATGCCTCGAGTATAATTATGTCAGTTCTCAACTGCATCAGACAGTAAAGTTGAGGGGTAGACAAATCTAAAACATGATCCAGGAGCTAGCATTTATTTTTTTAAACATGGACTAAGAAGAACTCAGGCCAAGCTCAGATAAAGCTACATATTTTGAAATGAACCATTTAATTCCTTTATTGGAGGTCCAGCCATAGACATCATCATGCGATCACTTAATTTATTCACGTCTCTAGAGCTTTCAAGCAGGCATCACTTGTTGCATCTTCCAATGGCACAATAGAAAGAAATGTCTCCTTTGCCTTTCTTTCTCTCATAAAATGAGTATATAGTATCAGCACCTCATCATCAGGTCTGTCTGCACATTCGTTCAAGTAAGATGCCGACAAATGGGCTTTCCTTTATTTCACAAATCAAGTCTCCACGCAGATACGAGGCAATGCATGAAATACATTCTTTACGCTTTTTTTCATTCACATATTCTCTGAGTCGGTCACATTTAGCTTGGTTAAAAACAGCACTTCAGAATCAGTATAGGATATGTCATTTTTGACAATACAGTACAATGCCATGAAATGTAAATTTATATGTTGCAGCATATTAGCGTCCATTTTCCCCCCATACTTTGCTAAAGGAGCACATTCAGGATTCTTTTTTTGTACTTTCAGTCTCCTGACACTTGAAGTGCATATAGGATTTGTCGTGCTTATTAAGTTTTCAATTTAAATGGTCCCAAACATCCAAACACAACTTTCGATATATGGTCTTCAGCGTTGCTCAGTTCGCAATTCCTTCTTCATATTGTAACCATGATGGTAGTTTTTCCAGCCACGATTGCTGACATTTTCATTTGTGTGACTGAGGGAATTTAGGAACACTATCTTCAATGCAATACCCATCACTTACCAGCACTGGCGCTACATCAGAGAAGATCTGATACAAGAGCAAGAGGATGGCCAAGAAGAAAATGAGTTGCTGACATCAAAGATATTGTACAATGACACAGAATGACACTATCCAATACGACCCATTTGGTGATGGAACACCAACAATTCATCCCCTACAACACTTGATGGCAAAAGTGGAAGATGGTGATGATGTTGGAGTTAATATGTTTTACAATCCAATACATATCAGGGGTAGAAACATCATTTTGAGGAGCCAGCTCCTTTTTCTCAGGAGCCAGCACATCTTTTTTGAAAAATAGGAGCTAACAAAACATGAATCAAACTCAGATAAAGGTACATATATTGAAATGTGCCATTAAAACATACAATTTTATTAGTTAGTTAGTTAGTTAGTTAGTCGACAGATCATCCTCGTTGCACATCGAACCATTCAGTCCATAAGTGCTCGGATCCCCTCAGCAAATCCCGCAGCGTGTAGCGGCTAACGACGCCAGTTCTGTGTTGGTTTATCAATCTTCTTTGGCTTCCTGCGTAGTGTTCTTGTTTGGCCACCCCTCTTTTAATTTGCTGCTCCTGCAGTCTGGCCATTGTTGTAGATTCACAGTCATCACTTGGTTCTCGCAAAAGTCTCACTTCTCGTAGAGCATTCAGAATGTCAGCCTGGTCCATGGCGCGTCCGCCCTCCACAGTAGCCTCACCTGCGAGCTTGTCAGCCCGCTCATTTCCTTGTACTCCCGCATGACCTGGCACGAAGATGAAACTAATCTTTGCCAGCCGAGACCGCTTCAGAGGCAGCAGCCATTCTCTTCGGATCGACCCCTCCTCTATCCTCTTGATCATGTTCATTGAGTCGCTAAGGAAACAAGCCCTAGTGAATGTCTGTGTCTCGAGCCATGTTATTGCTTTACTTACTGCCATGACTTCCATGGTCAGGCTACTTGTGGTTTCAGTGAAAGCACCAGAGTCCTCCTTCACAATTCTCCCTCCGGCCCGAGCTGTAAAGGCCCATGAGCTTCTCACATGTCGGACGACCGACCCATCTGTGTAGATGACCGCGTCACCAGTCTAGCGAATTCTCGAAAATCAACGCTTGTACTTCAGCCTCAACAGCAGCCGGATTTTCTTGTCTGCATTTTCTATCTAGTTGGATGCAAACTGAAAAGGATGTGCAGAAGTCTGTTGGCACTTGCACCCACTCCTCGCCAGGTTCTAAGTCCTCAAGTGAACACACCTGTTGAAGAATGTCTTCGGCTTGACCCATCCACGACCGTCCTCTTTTTAACCTGCTGCCCTTCACCTTCCTAATTTCACTATGCAGTGGATGTTGTGTGTTTGCGTTAATTCTGAGGTAGGCGCGTGCCCTGCAAACTTGTATTCTCTCTTCAATGGTTGGAAAATCAAGAAGGTAGCGCATCGCCCTGCATGCTGTATCTCTTGTACATCCAAGAATAATGCGCATAGCTTCATTCTGTATCCTTTCCATCCTTTCTATCTGCTTATGGCTGAGAGTCAGGATTGCCATTGCATACTCCAAAACAGACATGACCAGCCCCTCGTACAGAAGACATAGATGGCGCTGCTCACAGTTTGCTGCCGCCATCACCCGCATCGCTGCCAAACCCCGCTTGGCCTTTGTTATCACCTGGTCTATGTGCACATTATAAGCAAGGCTTCGATCAAACCGTATCCCCAGGTAATTCATTGCCTGCGTTCTTTCCACCGTCTCTGAACACAGCATTACAGTTGGTGTTGGGTTGTTGACAATATGATTATTCAATGAGAACCAAGTCACTGTTGCCTTTGTTGGGTTGACCATTGCCCCAGCTTCATCACACCAAGTACTTATGCGATTGAGTTCGGTTTGTAGTTCCACAGCAACCTCCTCTCTATCCTTACCCTGACGATACACTAAAACATCATCGGCATACGACAATGTCCTGCCAGGTCCAGTGATCTGCTCACTGGTGATTCTCACTGTGTAGGCTGTTGAACAGTACCGGAGATAATGGTGATTCCTGTGGTAGGCCAGGATATATTGTTGTTGGTTCCGAAGTCCAACTGCCACATCTAAAAACTACTTTCCGTTGGTAGAGGGCTGCAGCGATCCAACTAAGGAGGAATGGACTTACGTTTAGTTCAAGAAGCTGAAACATTAAAAAATCCAGTGGTACTCTGTTGTATGCGTCCTCAAGATCAATCGCTGCAGCAACGGTTTCAGTGCCTGAGTGGAAACCTTCATAGACATCATGGGCAAAGACTGCTGCATTGGTCCAGGTTTCTCTTTTTGGACGGTACCCACCCAGGGTAGGTGGGAAAACACCTTGCCTCTCTAGTTGGCTTGATATTTTCCTGGCAATTACCTTCTCCAGCAGCTTGCCTATTGTATTCTGCATGGTTATAATTCGATATCCCTGAATTTTTTTGTGGTCTTTGTCAGGCTTCGGCAATGGAATCAGATAGCTGTGTAACCATTCCTCCTTGATGCTAGCACTCCCTATACTGTTGTTGTACATGTCTGCTAGTTTCTCTAGCTCATGTCGGTACACCTATTTATGTCGTTGTATCTTATGCCATCAGGACCTGGAGCACTGTTATTTGATCGTCGAAGCACAGCCTTGATTTCTTTCACTGTCACTGTGTCTTCCTCCGAAGTGTTCTGGGCCTTGCATCTGTCTGAGGTGACCTCCTTGGCCAGATTTCGGCCTCCCATGTCTGTCTGGTTGCCCTGCTCAAGGTAGCGTTCAAAGAGGGCTTTGCCCTTGTCCTCGTCAGTCCTCTGCCAGGTGAGGTCAGCACCTTGGAAGTCTGAAATGCTCTTATTCTTGACTACACCACTCATGCTTTTATGTAGTCGCCAGAACAATTTCAGTGACTTGTCTGTGCTTACTCTTTGACACACCTCTGCCCATTTTTCGCTTTTAACCACCTTGACCAGTTTTTTTAAATAGCTTACTTTTGTGTGCATCTCTCTTTCTAAGTGCAAGCAGGGACTAGGATGACCAGCTCTGTTCTTCTTGGCATTTTGCCATCTCCTTACAGCACTACGCTTATCCACCCAAGCCTTCTCCACCTCGAAACTCCACCACGGTGGCTGCTCCCAGCTTTTTTTCCTGCCCTGAAACGTTCTGCGCTTGTCACGTCTTATTTTACTCACCACATCTTGCCCTGTACTGTCATACTGGAACGTCTTTACCTTTAGCTTGTGCCGCCTGGTTCTGCCTTTCTCCACCAATATGCTGCAAGGGTGGTGGTCGCTGCCATAGTGTCCTAGGACACCCCATCTACACACTGTAGTGAGTGAAGGTGAAACTAGCGCCAGATCAATAGCACTGTCCTCACGCAGCCACTGTTGATACAAACCAGGTCGATGGTTTCCAGTGCAGTCTCTAGCTCCTCCCCTTGTGTATTGGAGGAAGTGTTTCCCCATGATCTGCCTTTAGCGTTGAAGTCACCACAGAAAATAACATTTCTCTCGTGGCCTAATATGCCACTTAAGCACTGCCACTTCTGGGCGTCCATACTCGCATTGCGGGCATAAACATTAACCAACACGAATGGTATACTGGAATGAACTCTCAACGCCTGTATTTGTATATCGTCACTGTCCCAACTGGACATGTCTAGCTCTGACGCCACCATGCTGTCGCGAACGAGAATCGCCGTTCCCAGATGTCGTCTGTTGTAGAAACATTTGAAGCCGGCAATTCGGAGTAGCTGATCGCCCAGTCTCGTCTCCTGGAGTGCTACAATGTCGTTCCTGTAAACTAGGGTTTCTAAAATAGAGCCCCGTTGTTTTACACTGGCACAGTTCCAATATAGAATACGGATGTTCCTGAGTCCTAGACGGTGACACTTGAGTCTAAAACGTCTCAAACCACCGCGCTTACCTTGCTTCTTTGTCCCTGCGCGGCTACCACGCCGCTTCGTTATGTTGACTGCTGACCGCTCGGAAAAAACACGTTCTTCCGCCATGTTGAAAAAACGTAAACACATAGAACCACACATGCTGCTGAAAATTCACTCAAGGATGGCTTCGCTCGGTGCACGAACTCCGTAGCACCCGCGCAGATCTTGAGTAGAAACTCCTGGTTTTACATCCTGGCACACCAATTACACGCAAGAGATGAATAAATCCATCCCCTACGTGAAAAAGTTAACGAACACAAAACAACACGACCGTCCGTCGCCATCTTGAAACCGGAAGTCATCATTTTATTAAGTAAAATAAAAACAGACTATTTTATTAAGCAATACAAAAACATACAATTTTATTAAGCAATACAAAAACATACCAAGTTCTTAAGTTTTTCAGACATCATAGTTATCAAACCATTTCGAGCACCAATCATACTTGCTGCTCCATCGGTCCTTAACCCTTCTAGTTTTGAACCTGTTAATTTTTCCCTAAGCCCTAATTGCAAAAATTCAATCTCTGGAGCTTTTGAGTAGCCATCACTTGTAGCATCTTCCAGCGATACAACAGAAAGAAATGTCTCCTTCACTTTTCCTGCTCTTGACTGTCGATCTATCAAGTAGGATACTGACATATGGACTTCCCTTTAAATCATGTATCAAATCTTCACAAAGACAGGAAAGGAGGCAGTGTATGAAATAAATTCTTTACACTGTCCTCATTCACATACTTCTCTGAAACAGTCACCTTTAGCTTGGTTAACAATGCAACCAAACCTTCAAAGTCAGAGTAGGATCTTTTATTTTTGGCAATGTGATACGATGTCATAAAAAGTGCCTTCAAATGTTGAAGCATAGTAGCATCCAATTTCTTAACACACTTTGTTAATGAAGCACATTGAGGATTCTTCTTTGTGCTGGCAGCTTCCTGACACCAGAAGTGCCGAGAGGATTTTTATGTTTTTAAAGGTTTCTAGTTTAAATGGTCCCAAATAACTTTTGAATTTTGATCGCCAATGCTAGGAAACTTACCATGTGACACTTCACACCTGGCAATTCCATCTTCCATATTGCAACCATGGCAGTAGTTCCAGCAGAATACCATGGACAGACAGAAAAACTATTAACCTAATCCTGCAAGAAACAAATGAACTTCGTACACTCATTAGAGAGATTAGACGTAGACAGTCAAAATTGTTTGGTCACGTTATGACAAATAAATTGGAGAACTTGGTGACAGCTGACAAGATCGAGGGGAAGAGAACAAGGGGAAGGCAGAAAAGTAAATACCTGGCCACTTGGTATGGTCAAGATAAGAACGCTGAGCTAATCCACGACTCTGGTGATTGAGTGAGATGGCGAAACATGACCACCCATGCTTATCGGCATGGCACATGATGATGATCTTTCATTTCAGATGTTACACAGTCATCTTGAAGGCAATCATTTACTGGGAAGATTAACCCGGTCAACAAATGCCTGCAGAAGTCGAATGTGTCAGCCTAACGGCGCAAGAACGCAGCTCTGCTGTAAACAGGCACAACGCAATTACGTCCGGAAAAAAAAACTCTAGATGAATGAAGAAGAAGAACAAGAAGAACGCAATCATTTATTTTACACAGATCATTATCATCTTGAAAACTTTTAATGAAGCATGGATCAGCTGGCTTTTGGCTATTGCTGTCTTCTCTATCAATCCCTGGTACATTTACTGGCCAGGTAGGCCTGCTTGAGAAGGAATGTGCAAGAGTACAGAGTTTTTACCTGCACCAGTCAATTTTGACAGATTTGCTCTTTTCATTTTCAACAATTTTAGAAATCCTAATTGTAGCATAAAACAAGCAGCTCGATTCCCACACGCATGTTGTTGACATTTGGAATTCACGAGACGTTTAAACACCAGAGCCTCTATCAGAAACAGGATGATTAACTGCTGTCTGGGTCACATGGCCTCTAACATTAACACTGATGTATCATATCGCTCCAGAATTAAAATTTCTGTTTACGGTAGTGAAACAATATATGATTGCTGGTTTTAACAATATACGGGAATAGAAAACAGAAACAACAAACACATAAACTGTACTCATTTTAAAAACAAGTAATTTACATTTCTAAAAGGGGACGCAGTGTGTGTGTGTATATATATATGTGTGTGTGTGAACAACGTGGGTTGGAATTAAATTGTAAAAAGACACAGATTATGGTCGTCACTAGGAAGAACGAAATACCACAATGTAATATACAAGTAAATGGGAATATTCTTCAACAAGTGAATAGGTACAATTATCTCGGAACAGTAATAACATCTGATGGGAGATGCCTTGAAGAGATTAGAACAAGAATCGCCATGGCAAAAGTAGCCTTTAGCAAGATGAAAAACATACTGACCAATAAAAAGATGTCAATTGAAACGAGAAAAAGAGTGTTGAGGTGCTACATAGAACCTGTACTTTTATATGGATGTGAAGCTTGGACAATGAGCAGTCAAGCTGAAAAACATCTGATGGCTGTAGAAATGTGGTTTCTGAGGAAAATGCAAAGAATACCATGGACATCCAGAAAGACCAATGAACAAGTCCTTCAAGAAACAAATGAAGATCGTAAACTGATTAGAGACATTAGACGTAGACAGTCAAAATTTTTTGGGCATGTTATGAGAAGAAATGATTTGGAGAACTTGGTGACAACTGGTAAGATCGAAGGGAACAGACCAAGAGGAAGACCTAGAAGCAAATACCTGGATGGCCTGGCCTCGTGGCATGGTCGAGACAGAAACACTGAGCTGATCCACGACTCTGGTGATCGAGTGAGATGGCAAAACATGACCGCCCACGCTTACCGGCATGGCACATGATGGATGGATATATATATATATATATATATATATATATATATATATATATATATATATATATATATATATATATATATACCGGTCTCTGTGGCTAAGGGCTTGCGAACGCGGTTTGTAAGCCCGTATACCCGGATTCGAAACATGGCGGTGCTGGTTTTTTCGAAAAAGGTATAGGGGCCGGTCGTTCAGAAAGCAATGGCAAACTACTGAACGTAACACTTGCCTAGTACATCAACAGCAGCTGAAAATGCTGGTGTTGACAGCAACGTCCCGTAAGGGATATGCAACCAAAAAAAAAATATATATATATATATATAATCCAGTGCATTGCCACTGGCATGGGCATTCATGCCTCTCCACAAATTGCAGTTTCTGGCGTCATGGATCAATTCGTGCGTTGACTCCCTTCCGTGCCATAACACAAGACAGTCAAGAATCTTCTCACATGTAGTATTGTTCTTAACTGAAGAATTGAATACCAAACTCTTAAACCATTCTGCTGGCCCTTTCAGAAACATACAATCTGAGGTTTGGTTGAGTGGCCCAACAGATCTCACACAATCATGTAAGATTTAGCAAAATATCTGTTCCAGAGAAAATAATCTTTATATATGTCTAAATACAGAACTGTTATAATGACATAGCATTGCTCTGGGAGGCTGTAGCAACTAAAGTCTTATATTTGAATAGCGGAGACACAAACAATAGATTGCACAATTTATTGTCTGGCATATTTCGCTGCATCTTGTCAGGTACATACTGTAGAAATCACACAACATAAAGTAACTAGATAAATCATCAAGCTGAAATATACACATATTCACACATTACTTTCAATTCTCTACCACAGTAATTTTAAACTGAATCATGTCTCTCTGTTTGCACAAGACAGGCTTCTGCCAGTTAATGGCGATGACTTCAGCAACTTTTAACAAACGACCATTTAATGTGTTACTTTAGTTTATGTTGTGTGATTTCTGCAGTATGTACCTGACGAGATGAAGCAAAATATGAGAGGCAGTCAGTTGTGCAACACATTGTTTGTGTCTTCGTTATTCAAAATCTTTGAATATGACTAAATACAGAACTGTTACAAGGATATAACATTTCTCTGGTGGCTGTAGCAACTATAGTATTATATCTCAGTCTTTATAATGAATTAAACCATGAACCTATTTGCTGTTGTTTAATGTGCAGGCTCTGTGTGGTCCAAAAACAAGCTTGAAGCTACAGGCTGGGAAATCGAGGCTGGCCTCCGAATCACAGGCAGGGGCAGAGTTGGTGCAGATGGCATGGTATGTTTTTGTATTGAAGTCTCCATATCTCTGGCATTAATGTTGCAGATTACCAATTGCCTTATTTTTGAACAGACATCAAGTTCAGACTTTCAAAAACAACCTTGACTAAGCTGTTTATGCACTTTTAATAGTGTGGTCTCAGTGGTATTATAGATGATTATGAAGTTGCCAACTATAGACACAATCTGTTGCTGGTTCTTTATGCTTTTTGCCATAAGGAATTGCATAAAGGAAATAAGAAGCTCAGAACGATGAACGATGATTATTCTTCTCCATGTATTATCCTTCCCTTTCCACACACCTGACTGATTGTGTCTTCAGCTTGTACCTTCCAAGACTTGTCTGTCTTCAACCTATGTCCGTTGGTATTGTTTAAAGCTGTGTTCAGATAATGCTCTCTGTCAGTTGCAGTCCTAAGGTACGGCATTTATGGTTGGCGGGGCCAGTATAGTTAGTTACATGTAGTAGGCATATCCCTTGCTACAGTCTGGTCTTGGTCAGATATGACTGAGCTACTGTATAACAGTAGACGGTACTACCTGCTTTCTGTTAGCATTGAATGTTGCCAATGGCTTTGAGCAGAGGAGCGCAATTGGGAGAGTACAAGCCCTAATCTAGTGTGAGGAAATGCAAATAAAAGACTAAATGTCATGACAGAGCAGAACAGGCTCTAAGCCTAGGTCGGTAAATAGTCTAGGGTCGAAGCTCCAACAGGCGGACAATTAGAGAATTGCTTTACTGTTCCAGCAGTTTCTGCAGCTTGTCTTGTTCCAGGAGTATTGGTGTTACCTTTCATCTGGAGTAACTTAGGCAGGCTGAGAGAGGGAACATGCTGCATGGGCAGTGTGTGGTCTCTACAATTCAGCCTAGGCTTTGTGCTGTGGAGAGGTATAACTCCATCCCTGGTTCCCGCCATGGGTTGTAGTTATTTATTATTATGCCTGATTTGAAGCACAGTGTAACAAATTATTGTCTGTCAAGACAATTAGGTGTCAGTATCCCTTGTACAAAGACTGGCTTGCATGAACTCATTGTGTATGCTTCCTAGCTTCACCAGCTGATGAAACATTGTGAGCATCTTGTGGAAGACTGAGATTAACTCTGCATATGTTCAGGTTGTTTGACCCCTGAAAGGGGTATATATATATATATATATATATTAGAATGAGGTTGGTGTGGTGGAGTAAACAAACAGTGGAACATGTCCTTCAAGACTGAACCTGGTAGGAGGTGCAGGCAGAGGGCAACAATGTTTACAGCCAAACCCAATTCATAGGAAAGCTGTGACGGGAGGGACTCAAGACAAGCTGTCACCTTTATCAGGGAAATCAACATGGTTATTTAAGAGCAGGCAACAAAATATTCACTCCACCATCTGTATGGGGAGGTTTAATTGGCTGCTGAAGAAGATGGAGCATGTGTGGGAATATCCCAAGCGTAATGATATTCATTCTGGAACTCAAAGAGCAAACAAGAATATGCTAAGATGGTAGCTGAATATCAAAACAGGACAACATATATGGATTTATTTTAAGTTTACAATTGCTTTAATTGCACATGGAAATCTCCATAAGTGCTCTAGTCTTCTCCTTTAGTTTGAACAAACAGAATCTCTGCACAGTGTACGCACTTCATAGCACCGGAGATAAGCCAAGTGTGTGTATTTATATGATTGTATACCAATCATCGGGTGAATATGCTGTCAAATTTGTTAACAATTCCAGCAAGCAGTTGTCATTTAACATATTTGATGATTTTATTTTCTCCATTGAAACTCAGGCTATCTGGTTCACTGAAGGACGAGCATCACAGACAGATAACCCAGCAGACAATGTGGTCTTTGGAGCTGCGGATAGATGGAAGGGGTTAGGTGTCTTCCTTGACTCCTTCGACAATGATGGTCAGGTATAGTCTTTTCTTCTTGTGTCTTGTACTTGTGTTCTTATTCCGATATCTCATCAAGGTTTAGAATAATCTTTACTTTAGATAAAGAACATGGTATTTTCTTGTTCTTGTGTTCTTTCTCAGATGTCTTATCCAGATTTAGATATAATCTTTACTTTACTCTAAGAATATAGTTTGGTATAGGAATAATCATATAAGAATAATAAAGGTGACACAAGGCTGCTGTGTTCTTACTTCTAACCTATCTGGTAGTTTTCCCTCATGAGAATTCATGATGCTTAGTAAGGTGGAGAAAGGATTGTTTCATGTAGAATGGCTTGCCTCGCTTCAGAGGTCACAGATTGTGCAAATTGTATGGATTTTCTGCTCTAGTCATGCGGGAGTGCAGGAGAATGAACAGGCTGATAGACTGACAGGGAATGCATGTCTCAGTGGTAGATTACCTACAGACAAGGGAGGGGTGATTCTGTGTCTGTGTGACCAAGTGAAAAAAGCAGGGGAACAGACTGAGAACCCATCTGTGGAGAGAATATGTCGGGAATTGGCAGGGGTTCAAAAACTGAGAGGGAAGACCAGGAGAACTTTCAATCAGATGGCAGTTGGAATGATTAGCAGTGTGTCTCTTCACTGGCTGTTGAATCAGGGGACGGAGCGCGAGTGAGAATATCCTGAGTGCAGTGATGTCAGTTCTGAGCTCATCTCAACTTTCCCTCATGAAAAACTCTGCATGTCAGGTCTTTTATTTTGCCTTTATTAAGATAATGATTTTCTGTGTGATCCTGTAGTGCCTTATCACTTTTCAAAGAGATTCCTTATCAGTGCTGTCAGAGGCCTTATCATAGTCCACAAATCCAATGTAAAGTGACACATTCGTTTCAATGCTTTGTTCTTGTATTATGCGTATTGTGGCTATCTCATGAGTGCATGACATTTGATGGGAAGCTCTTTTTTAGGACTGACTTCATAAATCCCTCAAAGTATTCAATCACACCAATCACTGCCATAGACTTTGTAGTCATGACATTCAATGCCATGGATTGTAAAGACTTTACAGCCTGGCATTCTTTCTGCCAAAGACTTTGTAATGACACCAATCTCTGTCATAGACTTTGTAGTCACTATATTAATTCTCCCATAGACTTTTTAACCACAACATTAATTATGTCAGAGACTTTGCAGCCACAACATTCATTCTGCCATAGACTTTGTAGTCGGAACATTCACTACCTTAGACTTTGTAACCATGACATTCACTCTAACATAGTCTTTGTAGCCACAACATTCATTTTGTCATAGGCTTTGTAGCCACAACATTCATTCTTTCATAGACTTTGTAGCCACAACATTCATTCTGTCATAGGCTTTGTAGCCACAACATTCATTTTGTCATAGGCTTTGTAGCCACAACATTCATTTTGTCATAGGCTTTGTAGCCACAACATTCATTTTGTCATAGACTTTGTAGCCACAACATTCATTCTGTCATAGGCTTTGTAGCCACAACATTCATTTTGTCATAGACTTTGTAGCCACAACATTCATTTTGTCATAGGCTTTGTAGCCACAACATTCATTTTGTCATAGACTTTGTAGCCACAACATTCATTTTGTCATAGACTTTGTAGCCACAACATTCATTTTGTCATAGACTATGTAGCCACAACATTCATTCTGTCATAGACTTTGTAGCCACAACATTCATTCTGTCATAGACTTTGTAGCCACAACATTCATTCTGTCATAGGCTTTGTAGCCACAACATTCATTCTGTCATAGACTTTGTAGCCACAACATTCATTCTGTCATAGACTTTGTAGCCACAACATTCATTCTGTCATAGACTTTGTAGCCACAACATTCATTCTGTCATAGACTTTGTAGCCACAACATTCATTCTGTCATAGGCTTTGTAGCCACAACATTCATTTTGTCATAGACTGTGTAGCCACAACATTCATTCTTTCATAGGCTTTGTAGCCACAACATTCATTCTTTCATAGGCTTTGTAGCCACAACATTCATTCTTTCATAGGCTTTGTAGCCACAACATTCATTCTTTCATAGGCTTTGTAGCCACAACATTCATTCTTTCATAGGCTTTGTAGCCACAACATGCATTTTGTCATAGACTTTGTAGCCACAACATTCATTCTGTCATGGACTGTGTAGCCACAACATTCATTTTGCCATAGACTTTGTAGCCACAACATTCATTTTGCCATAGGCTTTGTAGCCACAACATTCATTTTGCCATAGACTTTGTAGCCACAACATTCATTTTGCCATAGGCTTTGTAGCCACAACATTCATTCTGTCATAGACTGTGTAGCCACAACATTCATTCTTTCATAGGCTTTGTAGCCACAACATTCATTCTTTCATAGGCTTTGTAGCCACAACATTCATTCTTTCATAGGCTTTGTAGCCACAACATGCATTTTGTCATAGACTTTGTAGCCACAACATTCATTCTGTCATGGACTGTGTAGCCACAACATTCATTTTGCCATAGGCTTTGTAGCCACAACATTCATTCTTTCATAGGCTTTGTAGCCACAACATTCATTCTTTCATAGGCTTTGTAGCCACAACATTCATTCTTTCATAGGCTTTGTAGCCACAACATGCATTTTGAAATAGACTTTGTAGCCACAACATTCATTTTGCCATAGGCTTTGTAGCCACAACATTCATTCTGTCATAGACTGTGTAGCCACAACATTCATTCTTTCATAGACTTTGTAGCCACAACATGCATTTTGTCATAGGCTTTGTAGCCACAACATGCATTTTGTCATAGGCTTTGTAGCCACAACATGCATTTTGTCATAGGCTTTGTAGCCACAACATTCATTCTTTCATAGACTTTGTAGCCACAACATTCATTCTTTCATAGACTTTGTAGCTACAACATGCATTTTGTCATAGGCTTTGTAGCCACAACATTCATTCTGTCATAGACTGTGTAGCCACAACATTCATTCTTTCATAGACTTTGTAGCCACAACATGAATTTTGTCATAGGCTTTGTAGCCACAACATTCATTTTGCCATAGGCTTTGTAGCCACAACATTCATTCTTTCATAGGCTTTGTAGCCACAACATGCATTTTGTCATAGACTTTGTAGCCACAACATTCATTTTGCCATAGACTTTGTAGCCGCAACATTCATTTTGCCATAGGCTTTGTAGCCACAACATTCATTCTTTCATAGGCTTTGTAGCCACAACATTCATTCTTTCATAGGCTTTGTAGCCACAACATTCATTCTTTCATAGGCTTTGTAGCCACAACATGCATTTTGTCATAGACTTTGTAGCCACAACATTCATTTTGTCATAGACTTTGTAGTCATAACATTCATTATTTTCTTATACACGTGATCTATTACATTTTCTGATTTTCCTCTCTTGATTGCATCAGCTTCTACAGTTAACCCCACTTCACCTTTTGTTTGCAGCACAATAACCCATACATCATGGCTGTTGTTAACGATGGAACTCTGGCATACGACCATCAAAAGTAAGCTTAAACTTTCATAAAGCATTAGACTTGTTCCTCATTTACATTTTGTAGATAGACACCCCATAGCTGATTGTGATGAAAAACATGGGCAGCTTGAAATGTTGTTTGTTTTGTGGTGTATGGTCCATGGTATTTCTTTAAACAACCATGTGTGTGGGCAGATGAATGACTTGTTCTACAGTGTAACGATAGATGCATTGGAATAGCACACAGTTCACAGAGTTTAAAATCTCACCAGACTGTACTTGCATATTCTTGATTGGTTATGGGGCTTTTTTTATGTGCAGTTGTTATGTTTTATGATGTCTTATTTATTTTTCTTTTGAAAGCAGTGTGTCACACCACATACCTAAATATGTCATGTAAAGTTTTTTGGTCTCTGTCTGATAATGCACTTGTTCAGCTTTACCTGTCTCAGTTTGGCATCATTACACTGAACCTCCCGGCACCTGTGGCTTAGGGGATAGTGGGTTGCACAGTTTCATAGTTCCCCAACACTCCAAGTTGAGGGTTTGAAGTCAGCTGTGAGGGGTTTGGAAGTAGACAGCTTTGCGTTGATTGCCCTGGTGTGAGACATTGGCCGTTCTAAAAGCAATGAGAAACTGCCGAACTAAAATTGCCTGTTTGTAAATCACAAACAACCAGAAATGCTAGGGATTATTGCAACGTCCTGTACAGGACACACAACTAACTGTGCATTATTACTATTTGCGAAACCTACACACCAGTCCTTCACCATTCCCCCTTTACAAATCCGGTTATATTTAATTGTTTACATATTGAGTGTTATTATTGATGATAATTTTATTTCTAGTCATGTTTGTGTTCTAGAGAAAGATTATTGTAACCAAAATATGTGTACACGTGTGGTGTGTTGTTATGTATGTATCATAACTTCTTGTAGTTGTTTTTATATTATTTGTATTCACTTTCCCTCTGTGATGTCTGTACACTTGGTCTTGGTAGTTTAGGCTGCGTACATGTCTTTGTGCTTGTGTTATCTGTGCAGAATCTGAACATGCCTTGTGTTTCATGTTATGTTGTCTTGTCCTGCTGCAGTCAAGATCTGTCCTGGAACCCTCCTGTACACATATTTACTTGAGGAAGGCAGCATAAATTATGTCAGAATGTTCTCTCCACGCACACCGCTTTATTTTAAATAATGTTTGTATGGACTAGATTTCTTACCAGATATGAATGGAACTGGCTGAAATTATTATAATGAGTGAGCATCTTTCCTCCCATTTTGTATCACATCTGGAGTAGGATCAGTGGATGTATACTCCTCATCTATTTCTCAGCAGGCAGAGGTAGAAAAAAAAAACATAATTCAAGAGCTAACTCCTTTTTCTTAGGAGTCAGCATATTTAATTTGCAAATAACGGCTAACAGAACTATTTAACACTCAGTGGCCAGGTAAAAAGTTGCAGGCACCGTTATGACTGGTGCCCTGAATTTTTCGACCCCTATTAGAAGGTGTTAAGACATATTTTATTTTCTTCTACATATTTTTCATCATCTTTTCCTCCTCTTTGTTCATCTTCTCCTTTGTCTTCTTATTCTGCGTACATCCGGAATGTTGTTTTAGACGTAATTGCGTTGTGCCAGTTTACAGCAGAGCTGCAATACTTGCGCCTTTTGGCCGACACATCCGATTATGCAGGCATTTGTTGACCGGGTTAAACTTCTCAGCCTTCTTTGTTTTATTCTCCAGCTCCTCCTCCTGTATTTCATCTCTCAGTGAATTGTAGGCCTTCAATCTTACCACTCCAAACCTTGTGTAGACTAGTTCATGATTTGTGTGGTGTTGTAACTAATGTTTTCTATGATATGTAGTAGTCAGTCTCTCCCCAACCTTCCTGTGTCCCCTCCTATGACATGCATGGTAGGTTACAGTGTTACAGTCTTTGCTTCCCTAATCAGTCTCAGTCGCCTCATCTTGTTCCTCTTGTACCTTGTGGTGTCGAGGTGAAGCATAAACAGCAGGAGAGTGCCTGTTTATGGGCTTCATGTATCAAGATTCCCATGTACTCTGTAATGCCCTCTGTCCATCATTTATGTGGTCAGCCTCTTCTTCTGCTTCCATTTGGTCTGTGCATCATTGCTTGTGGTATACTGTTAGTTGGTAATCTATTTACATGGCCAAACCATTTAACTTGCTGCCTTCTCATAAAATCTAGTGCTGCTATAACCCCCATATTAGTCCTGATTTACTCATTTCTGATTTTCTTTCTTCTTATCTCAGTAGCGCATATTATTTTTTCAATGTGAAGTCAAGCGTAGCCCATACATGTGTTACTATCTCAAATAGTTGTCGCTGCTCTTGGCAGGCAGCTCGTTGTTCTTCCGAGAGAGACTGAGCCAGATGGTATCAAACCCGGGGCAGTGAAGTTGATATTCTTGTCTTTTACCTCTGTAACCTTTTTTTTTCGCAAGAAACAGTAAAGAATAATGTTTAGTTCTTTGCTGGCTTGAGCTTAATGTCAGTGGCAATGAAAGATGGCAATTTAGTTTGACTGTTCTGTTAGCATGTGGTTCTTCTTGGCAGTAGCTGGATGCCTAGCATGGAGTTGGCTGGTTAGTTGTATGGCATTTCAGAATTTAGTAGCATGCATGCTTTTATAATTGTAAGTCTGTTTGATAATTTTATTGACTGTTGCAATACAGAAATGATCTGTCCATAACATACATGCAAGCATGGGTCTGCATCATGATTAGTTTCAGGGTCATTTGTGTTTCTCTACATGAAAATGGTAACATTAGAGCAGCAAGGGGTTACAATTTAGCCTTCAGGACATGATGGGATGTATGTTTGATTCTTTGGTTGGTAAATTCTAGCCTGTACACTATGTGGTGACTACCTGGGCAAGCAGTTTTTTATTTCTCATTCCAGAAACCCTCCTGTAAAACATCAGAAGTGGTGCAAAGACCTTATTGAAATGAAATACACAATACTTCTCTTCTTATACATTTGTTGTTTGCACTCGCTCGCTTTGAACTTGAGCGTAGTCCATACATGCCACTTCTAGTAGCACTGTACTGAATTTTGTATGTGGATTAGCTTTACGTTACCTGTGACTCACCATCAGGCAAACAAAACCACTCCGACTTCAGAAGTTTCTTATACATTGAATTAGATGTCCTGTCATTAGTCCTACAGGAATGGCATGGTTAGAAATCACAGTTTGTAAAGATAGTAGTGGGTAGGCCGGAAAGATAAGATGGCTGTTCAGTATGTGAGTTTAATGGGTTATAATGACTTTGTGTTTCCTTGTTCTCAATTTGTAAATTACAAGGCGGCTTCAAATGAAAACCTTAAAAGTAGTGATAGAAATTACAATAACCATGCCATTGTCTTAGAACCTGTCAATATTGTTATTAAGGCTGTCAAGAATGTTCAGCATGTGACATCGTGATGCAGATGAAACTGACATCATAAGGACAGTTTAAAGATGGCCGCCCCACTTTTGACATACACCAAAGAGGGGCAGCATTTTGTTATTCGTTTTTTTATCAGTGAAGGGTGAAACATACAGAAATTCAGCGGCAAATGTTTGTCCAGTATAGTGATGCATGCCTGTCCATCCAGCAAGTTTATGAATGGAGTAGTTAGTTTCAAAACAGCATGACTTCTGTGACAAACTGTTCACGGCCAGTTCAGGTACACCAGTAATAACCCCAGAGAATTTTTTTCTACAGGAATCCAAGCACTTTATTGGTGCTGGAGGACTAGAATTGACTGCAATGGTGACTACATTGAAAATGATACATTTGTTCTTTACTTTTTTTTTTTCAGAATATATTCACACACAAAAAATACATTTTAAAACATTTGAAGCACCCTCGTATGTTAAATATTTTATTTCTCTCTCATCAACTTGTGTTGGTGGTTGCCATAATCATGTCTGTGAGCTTGTTTTTATCTGGGATGTCCAAGAAATGGGTTATTAACATTTGTGCTGTTACAGCCTCCTATTGTCATCATACATGATCAGGGGTAGAGTGGCTTAAAGGTATAGTGATCTGCATCTTGACCTGAGTACCAGACTTGAATCACTGTGTGGAATTGTACACTATAAGTCATTTCAGTTCTCCATCCTTGATCCTGTGATGGATTGAATGTCTAGTTTTTTTAGATAAGGGTGAACATCTAGAAGGGCTTGTCTGCACACTTCTGCATTTTATCTCCCATTGGGGCATAAGATATCCACTATGTCCTCCCAATATTGGTCTCTAATTTTTTTTTTCTGTATGTTTTAGAGGTCCTCTTCTATTTATCTTGTCCTGTGGGTCCCAGAGAAAGGGCATTATTGTTACATTATTATCATATTTTCTCAATGTGTGTCTTATCCAGCGTCAGCATTTTTTAGTACCAGTATTCTATCTAGTTCTCCCCCAAGCTCCACGAGTTCTCTCCACATTAGGTATCCTGTCATACTGTTTTAGTACTACTATTCTATCTAGTTCTCTCCACATTAGGTATCCTGTCATACTGTTTTAGTACTACTATTCTATCTAGTTCTCTCCACATTAGGTATTCTGTCATACTGTGTTAGTCCCACTATTCTATCTCTAGTTCTCTCCACATTAGGTATCCTGTCATACTGTTTTAGTACTACTATTCTATCTAGTTCTCTCCACATTAGGTGTCCTGTCATACTGTTTTAGTACTACTATTCTATCTAGTTCTCTCCACATTAGGTATTCTGTCATACTGTGTTAGTCCCACTATTCTATCTAGTTCTCTCCACATTAGGTATCCTGTACTGTTTTAGTCCCACTATTCTATCTAGTTCTCTCCACATTAGGTATCCTGTCATACTGTTTTAGTCCCACTATTCTATCTAGTTCTCTCCACATTAGGTATCCTGTCATACTGTTTTAGTCCCACTATTCTATCTAGTTCTCTCCACATTAGGTGTCCTGTCATACTGTTTTAGTCCCACTATTCTATTAGTTCTCTCCACATTAGGTATCCTGTCATACTGTTTTAGTTCCACTATTCTATCTAGTTCTCTCCACATTAGGTATCCTGTCATACTGTTTTAGTCCCACTATTCTATCTAGTTCTCTCCACATTAGGTATCCTGTCATACTGTTTTAGTTCCACTATTCTATCTAGTTCTCTCCACATTAGGTATCCTGTCATACTGTTTTAGTTTTTAGTCCCACTGTTCTGTCTAGTTCTCTCTCCAAGCTCCACATTAGGTATCCTGTCATACTGTTTTAGTTCCACTATTCTGTGCAGGCACCATGTGATGGATGAACATGGTTTGATCTTTACAACAATACTGACTTAATGTTAGTTAAATATTCTAAGGCCTGTGTCTTGAGGGATAGTGAAATGCGCTGTGTCATCATTCCCTGATGTCGAGGCTTAGAAATCAGCTGTAAGCAAATTGGAAGCAGTCACTGTACATTGTTTTAAGTAGTAAGAAACGTCAGCTGTTCAGACAAAAATAGCAACCTACTGATCTAAGCTCACTTAGCAAATCACAAACAGCCAATAAATGTTGGGGTTGATTGGAATGACCTGTTAAAGGACTTGCAACTAACTGTTAAATATTCTAAATTTGATACTAGTTTTACTGTTAACTTCCACACATTTCCAAATGAAAGCTGTGAAAGCTCCTCTTGTGTTTTGTATTTTTATTTTAATATCTCTATTTGGTCCCCAGTCTCTGTCGACTTGCTATCTAAATAGATGTATGATTCCAACTCATGAGGTGAGGTTTCACCAAGCATGACCAGGTTATCATTTGCTTGTCTGCATACATTACACAGGGAGCCACGGTAGCATAGTGACTAGACGTTTGGCTGTGTACACGCTGGTCATGGAGTTGATCGCAGCAGATTCAAATATCCCTTTCTCTCTCGCTCTCTCTCTCTTTCTCTCTCTCTCTCTCTCTCTCTCTCTCTCTCTCTCTCTCTCTCTCTCTCTCTCTCTCTCTCTCTCTCTCTCTCCTCTCCTCTCTCCTCTCTCTCCCTCTCATAAACAGTTGTGTGGAAAGGTGTGTATGCTAACTGTGACACATAGTTTCTGCCCCTCTTGTGTGCTATGCTCTAGTGTTTCCAGTTTTGATTCCAGACACCATCACTTGCTGGCCCTGGCTATTGGACTCAAGTATTTGCCCTGATCTGATACCATTGTCTGTAATATCAATCTTGAGTATGAATCATGCCATGATGGAAACATCTGTACTCAGGATCCTTCAATGTGTTCTATACACATGAAACTTAAAGGTACAGGAATGTCTGTTCTTATTTCAGGATTTTATTTGCCTTCCTCTTATCCATTTTCCTTCCTCTTCTCCGTTTTCCTTCAGCTGGCACTAAGAATATTATTTTGGGAAGGAAGTCATGTTGTGCAACATCCCAAACCAGACAATCTTATGTGCATCACTGTTCATCGATTGGCTCTTGTTGATTTGTATATGTACTTAGTGTCTTTCAGATGTAAGCATATTTGAAGTATTCTTTAGTTGTCCATTTTCATGTGCTTGTTAAACTGCTCACATATCTTTACAGAACAAATTTCAATTGCTGATGAATTTGCCTCAAAATTGTTCACCTGTGGCAGAGGTGTCTTGGCTAGATATTTCTGTTCTTGTCTGCAAAGTGATCTTTTCTTTTCTTTGAGTGATTTTGTGACGTAGGAGTTATTATCTGACAGATTTTCTAACTAATCTGTTTTTAAGCCTGTCACTGAATAAATTAGCAGACAGAACTATGTGTTTTAAGGCCATGTAAAAGAAACTGTTTGAAAAACAAATTGATACTGATTCCACCCCAATGTTATTATTTTGTCAAGCTTGGAGCGAACAATGAGGTAAGTTTGCATTTATCTTTGATTTGTGTTTTTACACTCTTGTTCAGAGAGCAGTTTCATTTACCAATTTTAAAAAAAAAATACAGAATTTAATACGATTTAGTTAGTAAATCTACATGAAGCTATATGGAGTATCATGTGCTTTTGTATTATGATGTTTAGGCTAAACCAGGGGAGAGTGTTTACATTTTGCACCTAAACTTGTGCTGTGTTCATGTTCCATAAGCTGGCTTGAGTTTTCGGTGTACTTGTAAGCAAAATTCAAGGGGAAGCGATCAGTTTGTAAAATGCTTCAGCATTAGGGGTTACAGTTACACAGTTGCCTGTCCTTGTTGCAATTAACCCCAGCATGCATTGGCTGTTTGTGGTTCACTAGGAAACTTTACTGTCAGTAGTTGCTGGGGATTAAAGCTGGGAGTTAGGTATACACTTGTGACGAGTGTGAAAACTGCTCCATGAAAAACTGTCATATTGGTCACGGTAGTCACATGCACATGTCTGTGTCCATGTAACTATGTAATTAAACACATGTATATGCTTAGGACAAATTCTGGGCAGTTCAGTCAGTTTTTATTTTTTTAGGAAAGCTAATCCTCTTCTTCAGACACACATCACTGCAGAAAAGTTAGCTGCATGTCCTTTCTAGAACGTTGAGATGAACCCCAGCGTTTATTGGCTGAATGTGATTAATTAGGCAATTATAGGCAAGAAGTTTGCCATTGTTTTCTGAGCGATAGACACTTCATGCCATAGAAGTCAACACAAAGTAGTTTGCTTCCAAACAGAACCACAAAATAATAAATCACTGTTCATCTATCTCACTTCAGTGTAGCTGAGTTTACTGTTGCTGAGTCGGGACAGAATTTATCCTACATATATCTATATCGTAATGCAACACAGCTTTTGTAATCACTGACACATATGTGCGCAAGGCAGGTTCGCCTGGACTTTAAATATCGTAACATCATCCACCAGATCATGCTTGCACTAATGTAATGATTTAGTGTAGTTGACAGAGCTGCTTGTTATGTCCGCTGTTTAATGTTCTTTGTGTTTCATAATCCATTATACAACTCTTGTCACAAACAGTATTTTTTTCTTGCCTCGTAGACATACTAATTTTGGCAAGTGGCAACATTTAGGCAGCATGCAAGGTGTTTTTTTTTTCTCCACATTTAATACACGTTTTAAAAATATTTATAATAATTATCTGTATATAACACTTGTTTCTTTATAAATGTATGGTGTCTAGTAAGTTAATTAATGTTGTATTATGAAGGTGTGGTCACGTATATCTTCTTGAAGCTAACATTTTAAAATTCCATTCTAATTTTCCTTAATTGTAATGAATTTTCTAGTGTAGAGTTAATTTTGCATTCTTCTTATCCTGGGATGGGAACCATGGCAGCAGATTGGCCAGATGCTGGCCTGCCAACGGTGGTCATCAGTTTGAATCCACATCGGGGCCAAGTTTTAACACTGACTGGGCTCCCAGGTTGACCCAGATTAAAATAGGTACCAAGACACACTTGGGAAGTTGAGATGACCTGCATGATACTGACCAGGTCATCCTCCGAGATTCCGTTGATGTATGAAAATATGGATCAGTGTGACGTCACAGTCAACCCCGGCATATTTTGGATGTTTGTGATTTCTTGGCCAGTTTACTTTCAGTAGTTGGCCATTGCTTTCTGAACAGCAGGCACTCATACCATTTTATGAAAACCAATGCAAGACAGTCTGCTGCCAAATCGCCCGCAGCTGTGTTTTGAACGTAGTGTGCGTGGTTACAAATTGCATCCATAACTCCTTCGTCACAGAGTGTGACTAAAGGCACATAAATCGGTCCTTAAACTTTTTTTTTATTTATCCTGCCCAGAGCCCCCATCCCCCAGCTGGATGCAGGAATGCACTTAACATACTACTAGCTATACATAGCTGGGGCTACTGGTTTGTGCTGTGTATGATGCTCTCAGCAGATGGCTTGCCATTCTACTAAGAAAAACTGAGCCAGATGGTGTCAGATTCGATGCAGTGATGTCAGCCCTTTTGTCTATGGCCCCTTGATTCACTTCTTCACAGCCTAATTGTGTTTTCTGAAAGTTCACTGCCTGCAGTTTGTTAAGGACTCTAATCAGTAACACTGGTCACTTGTCAGTCTAGTGGACGTATGTTTGAATTTCCCAGGATTTGGGATTTTTCTGTGACCTTATGTTTCTAAGGTCACCATAGCTTAAAAAGTGGTAGCAGGAAAGTGATAATGACAAAATCAACCCATGTGTCATTTTTCCCCAGAAAATATGCAGTTAGCACAATATGCCATGATGCTACTAGGATAAATGATACACTATCTGTATCTCTAGAAACTGGAGAGTGTTGAGGGAAATTGTGTCCTTTTGGTAGATTTATTGACACAGTTTTAGCAGCGTTAAAATTGCCAGTGAAATTATATTTATGAGTATTGGTGTGATTATGTGGTTATTGCTTGTGTGTATTATCAAGTACCATCTCCACATTAAAGGTCGCCTGTAATGGATCTCTGTCACCCTCTGTTCTGCATCTTCATGTGTGCTGTGTTGGCTATCTCATCAAGTTTTAACATGGCTCAGTGTCCGGTTTAGGATTAGTGCATGCAATCCATTAGCACGTGGTTCATGTGTGTTGAACTATGGGCTGGAAGTACTCATGCTGTCTCGGTCACAGTGTGACAAACTGTTGTGTTGTTTGTTCATCAAGAATGATGATGACCATTCATTTCATCCAGTGGGGTTGAAAGTATGGAGCCATGAGTTCTAAGACTTTGGGTGAAGAATGACTTGCGCGATGAATTGGATTAAAGTGAGGAAGAGTTGCGCAATTCGTCGACCTCACTCTTTTGCCTTAGTCCATCTGAATCCAGTGGCAGGACAAGTCAAGACGACTGGAGACGAATACAGGTGCAGTGGATGACCAGGGCGCTCTACGTGCCTTGCTGTGCTCATTACGTTCCACAATGCTTTGCAGTTAAACGCCGTCTTGCCCGTTGAATCAGGAATGATTTCTTCCGCGCAGTCTGCCGGATCCTGTCTTCACATGCTGGGTAGGCATACCCTAGTTCACCGCTTGGTTTGACACCCAAGACTAACTACAGCCTAGAAATACTCACACTGTCTTGGTCACAGTGTGACAGAGTCAAACGTACCCACAATAAAGGCATGAGAATTGTCCTGGGATTTGCTAGTGATACTCCTATTTGTGTAGGTTAGTGGAGGTTAGAAAACGAATTCTTTAAAGTTATTGAGATCTATGAAGAGACATTAACACCTTCATCACATGGTGGAGCACATGATGATGATGATGATCCCATGTGACAGGTGGATACAAAGGTCAGTGAATCAACCAGATGAAAACTTCCTCTTGTGACATCACACATACCAACTGCAGGCATAATCACACGCAGGGACAACATAGACGCATTCACAATCAGTGCACTAGGGGAACAGCCAGCATTCCTTCTCTCTGAATAGGAGGCATAGTGGTTAGTCTGCTTGCCTGTAAGACTGTGGTCCGGGTTTAGTCATTGATAGAGGTTATTTTTTTTCTGACCAGCTTCTTGGCCACCCCACCTCATGTCATGGCCTAGAATATGCGAAGACCTAACACTCCACACCTCTATGGCAGTATCTGCTATGGGGACTACCTTTACATTAAAATATACTGAGAGAGACAGAGCACATATATGTATGCCCTGAGAGCATTGACATGGAGTGAGTCAGTTTTTACTGGAAGATTCATGTCTTTAATTATTTTTTCTCGTTCCAGAAGTTCCCTGTCTCAGTGTTATATATTTTCCTCTCGTTCCAGATGTTCCCTGTCTCAGTGTGCTTGTCACTTATTCACACTCTTGATGTTGTCTTTTTCCATTTATGACCTATTACTATTATAATTGACTACTTTTGTTGAGGTTTTTGTAGCTTATTGACTACTGCAAGTCATGACAGCCCCAAACATTGTAAAATTAGAACAGTCATTAGCAGGTCAGCATGGTCGAATGGGTAAGAACGCATGTTCTTAAACATCCGGTGTGCTGATGCTGAGGTATGCGGTTCAACCCCTACATCGGATAGCTGGACTAAAACGTTGACCTGCCATCTTTGACTTGGGGACGTTAATTACAAGTACCCCTGAAGTCGGCATGGGTTCACCTGATGGCGAGGGACACTGTTAATAGGGAAAGCTAATTCACACGCAAAATTTATTCCGTACACTACTATAAATAGTATTATAGACACCGCTTGAGTTCAAAGCGAGTGAGCGCCAACAACAACAAAACAAACAGTCATTAAAAACAAGCTAAAGTCACCCAGTCATTAAAAACAAGCTAAAGTCACCAAGCCTAATTTCAGATTTTTATAACATTATAAGTGAACCACTTCACATACAGCAACTGAAATTACAGTATCTGTGAGCATTGCGGTGAAAAAAAATAAAAGAGTTTTAAAGTGCTAAATAGAACCTATAATATAAAATTCATATTGACACCATGGACAATAGACATAAGCTGAGAAACAATTGGTGGCAGTGGAAATTGTGGTTTCTGAGGGAAACGCAGCAAATACCATGGACAGGCAGAAATTGAATAGGCAATAAATCGATTAGATAACCAAAGTTTTTTAGGGCATGTTATGAGAGAAAACACCCTGAAAACAACTGGCAGCCTTGATGGGAAATGAACAAAGGAAAGACAAAGATTTATACCTTGCCATGTAGCATAATCAACGCAAGAACGCAGACCTGGACCATAGCTCCCATGATCAAATGGGATGGTCAGCCTTGACTGCCCAAGCTTATCAGCATGGTGCATGATGATGATGATATGTTTGAGATTGAATATAGAATCTCCTCAAAGCATAACCGACATTTAATGTACTTTTTTGTAACTGGACATGCCTGAATTGTTCTTCTGTGAAACAGTCAAGAGCTTCCTAATCACTGTACATTCTAAGCTGCTAAATGCTGTTTTTATTAAGCTTTATTTTTGTGTGTGATATTTTAAAGTAAAATAAGCCATCTAGCACCAGCACACAAATATTTGGCTTTATCCTGTAGCTGGCATATCATTGTCTTGTAAGTGTGCTTTTGTTGTTTGCTTCTAGCAGCTGGTTAAAGTCCAGGTGTTGCACTTAACACGTGGAAATCGCATTTGTTTGATGTACCATATGCATTAAATCTGTCATCCGTTACATTAACTCTTTCTATCCTACACAGTTGTGACTTAAAAGATATACATGTTTGGATATGGCGGAGTTAATATAACCACAATAAGGGATAAAAGGAATGAAAGTATCAATATGGGTTTATGTAACAGTTGGCTGGGCAGAAGGGATGACAGTAACAATGAGATTTGAATTCAAGCATAGTACTTGCATTTGCTACTTCTTCTAGTGCACTGGACTGCGTGTGGATTAGCTTTCCCTGTTACTAGTATCCCACACCATCAGGTGAACCCACTCTGACTTCAGAGGTATTTGTAGCGGGTCATCAGCACATCAGATGTTTAAGAATGAGTGATCTTGTCCATTCGGCCATGTTTTTTTTCCTACAATGAGTTAATATAATAGTTGGCTGGGAGAGAAAGAATTACGATAGCAATATGAATTTATATAACAGTTAATTGGGAGAAAGAATGAAAGTAACAACATGAGTTAATGTAACGTTGACTTTGAGAGAAAGAATGAAAGTAATAATATGAATTTGTATAAAAGCTAGCTGAGACAGGAGCCAGGCTAAGCATTTCATGTATCAAGTAAACAATAACCATTGGATGGGTCACTAGGTACAGCAACAGTTTAATACATTTGCAGAAACATATTGGCAGTGTTTCTGTATTCAGTATTTCTGGTTTCCTTGACTTGCCTAGGTAGTCATGTATTTGAACACCTATAGCAGCAGGAATGTATTCAAACGACCTGGGTTCGCAGGTCACCCAACGTGACATGGTCGCCAGGAACTGTTCTGGGAAATCAAAGCTACTGGTATGATACTGACCACATCCATCGTTGAGTGCGGACTGGTCTGTACACATATGATCCAAGCACTGTATGAACAACATGCCTCAATACATGGCTGCTCCACTATTATGTTAAAAGTTGCTATTTCCTTGTAGCTGTGACATATACCCAGGGGTCAATGCTTAATACTCTGCCTACTCCACCAGATGTATGAATATATACTTTATTATAAGCATGCATGACAGTTCAGTATATTAGTTAGTTAATTAGTTGGTCGACAGATCATCCTTAACGCACATCAAACCATTCAGTTTATAAGTGCTCGAATCATCTCAGTAAATCCCGCCGGGTGTAGCGGCTATCGACACCAGTTCTGTGTCGGTTTATTAATCTTCTGTGGTTTCCTGCATAGTGTTCTTGTTTGTTCACACCTTTTTTAACTTGCTGCTCTCCCAGTATATTAGTTCAGTATACGACATCATGTCAGGAAGCATGGTGGCAAACTGGTTAGAGCACTTGCTTATACGACCAGGTTCAGTCCCTGGGAGTGACATGATTGAATTTTCTGGCCACTGTGGCTGTGGTGTCGGTTCTGACTCATAAAATGGGCAGCAGGTAATTTATCAGAACTGTCTGGGAATTGTCTGCAGGGGGAATGTGGTGTGGAAGAAATCTGGCCAACCAACATCATTATGAAATGACCTGTAATATATGAAGGATCTGCTGTAGAACACCCTTTACCTAATTCTTATTCTATTTTATAATGTGTTTGAACTCGTTATGGTTGTATCTTGTAGTCCTTCTGTCATAGACATTTGTTAAATTAGCCTAACCTACCTGAATGATTATTTTAACTCCTGTTCCCACAGTTGTTACTTTAACCCTCTCTTTCCTGATTATTACTATAACTTGGTATGTCCCAAATAGTTAAGAAGACTGGCCACCTATTCTTCTTTGCAGTCAGGTCAGGCCTACAGAAAATACAGATGTACATACTCACATCTGGTTCTGTTAAGGATTTTGTTGTTGTTATATAGGCATTCTGTGGCTGCATAAACTCATCACTGTAAGTCAAGGTCGGTGATGATGCCAGGTTTTGTTGTTATATAGGCATTCTGTGGCCGCATAAACTCATCACTGTAAGTCAAGGCCGGTGATGATTCCAGGTTTTGTTGGGTCAACAAACTTTGGCTGTTGACCTCAATGCCACATTTGAAAGTGTTGCATTCAGTACACAGTTGTGTAGGGTTGAACATTTCTAGCTGCTCCATCCTTATTTCTTCTTCTAACAGTTTCCAATGCCTCTGAGGCTAGAATAACTGGGTATACAATTGATTGGTCTTTGGTCTGCCCAGATAAGGCATTCAATGTTATATACAATTGATTGGTCTTTGGTCCACCCAGATAAGGCATTAAATGTTATATACAATTGATTGGTCTTTGGTCCACCCAGATAAGGCATGCAATGTTATATACAATTGATTGGTCTTTGGTCCACCCAGATAAGGCATACAATGTTATATACAATTAATTGGTCTTTGGTCCACCCAGACAGGACATACAATGTTATATACAATTGGTTGGTCTTTGGTCCACCCAGACAAGACATACAATGTTATATACAATTGATTGGTCTTTGGTCCGCCCAGATAAGGCATTCAATGTTATATACAATTGGTTGGTCTTTGGTCCACCCAGACAAGACATACAATGTTATATACAATTGATTGGTCTTTGGTCCACCCAGATAAGGCATTCAATGTTATATACAACTGATTGGTCTTTGGTCCACCCAGATAAGGCATTAAATGTTATATACAATTAATTGGTCTTTGGTCCACCCAGACAAGACATACAATGTTATATACAATTGATTGGTCTTTGGTCCGCCCAGATAAGGCATTCAATGTTATATACAATTGGTTGGTCTTTGGTCCACCTAGACAAGACATACAATGTTATATACAATTGATTGGTCTTTGGTCCACCCAGATATGGCATTCAATGTTATATACAATTGATTGGTCTTTGATCTACCCAGACAATACATTCAATGTTATGTACAATTGATGAGTTTTTTTTGTCCACCAAGACGAGATACATTATTATATACATTTGTCTTTGGCCCACCCAGACAAGACATACAATGCTATCTGAAAACCCCCTGTTAGTTTTATTCTTTCCAGTTCTTCGGGATAATATATCTTTGCCAAATATTGTGTTCAAAGAATATTTTTTCAAACGACGAATCGGTATCCAATTTAATTGTGGGGATTTTACGCAGATAACATGTGCATACATATATGTGGATTTCTTTTGTTTCCTCCCCAGCGATGGCAGCACACAAAATATTGGTGGATGTTTGAGGGACTTTCGCAACAAACCATTTCCTGTCAGAGTGAAGATTGAATACTACAACCAAGTGCTGACGGTATTGATTTGTGCTGTTTGCTACTGTTGTTATCTTTACACATGTACTGTTCTTTTCTTGCAGTTAGTGTCTTTGCTTTTGTTGAATGCATGCTACTGGAAATACAATTGCTGTATAATTATGTTGCTTTAAAATTAAGTCAGTATAATTACATCATCCTCCAAGATTAAATAGGATAGGAGACAATTTTCAGAATTTTCGAGTATTGAATAAGGAAGGGAATGGGTCAATTCACTTCATAATTCATAGTCCAGAAAATGTGAAGGCCTAACACTTCACACCTAAACTGCATTACCTACTATAGAACTACCCTTTTCCCTCCAGGATAGGTGATTCCATGAGAGAAGCTCAGTGACAATATGCCCTAACAACAACCCCAGTGGAAGAAACACTGTATGGTAATGAGAGGAATTTAACATGGAAATAACTATGGCAATGGAAGGAATTTATCATGGAAATAACTATGGCAATGGGAGGAATTTAATGTGGAAAAAACCTTATGGTAATGGGAAGAATTTAACATGGCAGAAAACTGTATGGTAATGGGAAGAATTTAACATGGCAGAAAACTGTATAGTAATGGGAAGAACTTAACATGGAAGAAAACTGAATGGTAATGGGAAGAACATAACATGAAAGAAAACTGTATGGTAATGGGAAGAACTTAACATGGAAGAAAACTGTATGGTGATGGGAAGAACACAACATGGAAGAAACTGTATGGTAACAGGAAGAATATAACATGGAAGAAACTGTATGGTGATGGGAAGAACTTAACATGGAAGAAACTGTATGGTGATGGGAAGAACTTAACATGGAAGAAAACTGTATGGTGATGGGGGTAACTAAACATGAAAGAACATCTAAGGTTACTGAAGGAACTTTATCATCATCATCAACATAATGTACCTTATTAACAGGCATATGTATTCATGTCACTACACAAATCTTAGGCATTGGTGGGGAGGGACTCAACAAGGAAGAAAATGTGTATGATAATGGGAGGAAGTCAACAAGGAAGAAAATGTGTATGATAATGGGAGGAGGTCAACAAGGATGAAAATGTGTATGATAATGGAAGTCAACAAGGAAGAACATTTGTATGATAATGGGAGGAAGTCAACAAGGAAGACAATTTGTTTGAAAATGGGAGGAAGTCAACAAGGAAGACAATTTGTATGAAAATGGGAGGAAGTCAACAAGGAAGACAATGTGTATAATAATGGAAGTCAACAAGGAAGAAAATTTGTATGATAATGCGAGGGAAAAAACAGGGAAGGAATTTTGTGTGATAATGGAAGTGATAACAAAGAAAGCTTGTATGATAATTAGAGGGACTCCACAAGGAAGACACATTTTATGGTGATAACATAGTTTTAACATGGACTGCCTGCTTTATTTGGGAGACAATTTTTTTTTGGCGCTCTCTCGCTTTGATCTAAAATCAGTCCATACGTGCTGCTTCTAGTAGTAATGGACTGAATTTTGCGTGTGGATTAGCTTTCCCTGTTACAGTGTCCCTCGCTATCAGGCAATCCCACTTCGTCTTCAGAGGTACTTGTAATTTACATCCCCAAGTCAAGGATGAGAAATCAACCTTTTAGTCCAACTGACTGAACCCCAACCTCAGCATCAGCACACCGGATGTTTTAAGAACAGGTGCTCTTGTCCGTTCGGCCATGCTGACCTCCTAAATTGGGTTTGAGATCAAACAAAAGAAAAACTATAATCACATAACGTGTTTCTAAATTAACAATAATATATACAACACATTGTGTCTGTAGTTTGAGAAAGTGAGATGTTGAGAGTAATATAATGCTGGACACGTTATGAGAAGAAATAAATTGGAGAACTTGGTGGCAACTGGGAAGATCGAGGGGAAGAAAACAAGGGGAAGGCATAGAAGTACTTACCTGGATAGCTTGGCCACTTGGTATGGTCAAGATAAGAACACTGAGCTCTGGTGATCGAGTGAGATGGCGAAACATGACCACCCAAGCTTATCGGCATGGCACATGATGAATGAATGAATGCTGGCCATGAATCAAGGATATTCACAAGATCTATGAGAAATTGCTAGGAAGTTGCAACCATGTGGTTCTGTTGACAAATGCTGAGAATAGGAGATTGATTCAGAGTCATGATGTTTTGAAACAGCTCATGTAGAGAACTGGTTGTGTGTGTCAGAAGTAGATAATCCATGTTCTTTAGATACATTATTGGAGGGGGTAATGGAATACGGGGTATCAACAGGAAAGTTGAAGGCAAATGTAGACCTAGAGAACTAACGAACTAATAAACTTTATTATCAAAGGGTTAAGTATTGGGCGCGCAGGCCCGTTTGACATTCTTCCCTTCTAATCTCTCTTTTCTCATGTTATTTTATTCATACATCATTTATGAAGCTAATCATTGACAGCAACATAACAATGTGCATTAAAATGCATGGAAAATGTGCAGTAATCAATTATACATGACTCATTAAAACTAATTTTTACATTGCAATTATAATTAGTAGGTGTAACATACCACAGTTAGGGGGGTGTTTATTGTACTAGTTGTCATTTGAGATAACTATTATTTTTTTTTTTTAGGTGGGCATGTATTCTGTACTGAGATAGTGTTCAAATAGGTTGCGACTGTATGTGTAGGGATTAGTGGTGTCTTTGATTTCTTGTAGAAGATTGCTCCACAACTGAGCGGCAGTGTACGCTAAACTTATTATGTATAAGTCTAGATTCCAGATAGCTTATGAAATATCTGTCAGAAATTATTGGGATCTCTAATCAGGAGGCTGTGGCAATCATGACCATTTCCGTATAGCATGGACTGCATAAAGGAGAAGAAGAATCTATTTTTATTCACAAATGTGAGATAACTTTTCCACCTGTTGCCACAGACGTTGAAGTTGAAGTTTTTGAATGCCAAACCACCACTGACTTTGGAAGTTCTTGTAAGAATAAAGGCTCGGGCAACAAATCCTGACAGAAAATGTGGGCAGGCAGAGCCCACAAGCCCAGGAAGACAATCTACCTATGAGAGGATAAATCCAGAAAAGAAACCTTGACCTTTAAAATCAAGAGTTCAAGTGAGACGGGACTAGAAAGTGAACCTCTGTGCACTAAAACGGATGCCATGCACCACACATAGCAAATGTTGATCACCGAAGAAGTCAGCTAGTTTTGTAATGACTCATTAGCGTCATCAGTCCATCTTATTGTCTTCCTTTTTTTTTTTTTTACTCCAGCATATGGCGTTCAAAACAGCTGCAGCGATTTGTTAACAGACCGTCTTGCGTTGGTTTTCATACAACGGTATGCGTGCTGGTTGTTCCGAAAGCAATGGCAAACTACTAACGTAAACTTGCCAAGAAATCACAAACAGCTAAAAATGCTACGGTTGTCTGCGACGTCCTGTAAAGGATGTGCAACTAACTTGTGTTGGGAAATCATCATGTTGGGTTTTATTTGTGTGTCCAACATATGCAGAATAAATTAAATTATTTTGGCCTACACCTGTACATGTCGAGGACACTCTATGGAGATGCCAATAGCTCAACTTTATTCCTGCGTTCTTTAAGAATATCCAGGTTATGTCTGAAGGTGTACAAAGTTGATGTGCTTCTGCCACAGGTAGGTTTGAGTGCATTCTGTCGGTGCATTCAGGCATTTTCAGGGGTGTTTCTGTGACTAACTGCTGGTTGGGTTCTTATCAACATGTGCTGCTTGCTTCTGAACATTCTGATCAGCACTGTCTGTTCATTCTTTCGGTTCATGTAGCTGAAGGTTTTCAGTACACAAACAGCATTTTCAGTACACAAACAGCATTTTCAGTACACAAACAAGGTTTTAGCACACAAAGGTTTTCAGTACACAGACAAGGTTTTCCGTACACAAACAGCATTTTCAGTACACAAACAGCATTTCTAGTACACAAACAAGGTTTTAGCACACAAAGGTTTTCAGTACACAAACAGCATTTTTAGTACACAGACAAGGTTTTCAGTACACAAACAGCATTTTCAGTACACAAACAGCATTTCTAATACACAAACAATGTTTTCAGCATACAAAAAAAAGGCTGTCATTTTTGTGATTGTAGACAGTGCATTTGTTACCTGGATCTGATTGACCTACATTTCCACAAAAATTATCTCTGAAAAAGCTCTTCACCGCTTCACAAGTGACTTCTTAAAAGGCAACCACTTGTGATAGTCTGATACTTATTCAGGAGGTTTAAAGTAATAACAGTATTAAGAGTGGAAATACTTATCTCGAGACACAGACCTTCACTCAGGCATGTTTCCTTAGTTACTCAATGAGTATGCTCAAGAAGATAGCGATTGGTTGGGTCCGAAGACAGTGGTCGGTGTCTCTGGGGCAGTCACGGCTGGCAAAGATTAGTTTCATTTTCATGCCAGGGCATGTGGGTATACAAGGAAATGAGCAGGCTGACAGGTTTGCAGTAAGGCTACTGTGGAGGGAGAAGAGCCATGGATCAGGCTGATATACTGAATGCTGTATGAGGAGTAAGATGTTTGCGAGAACCAAATGATGACTGAATTTACAACCATGTTCAGACTGCGAGAACAGCAGGTTAAAAGCGGTGTGGCCAAACAAAAACACTACGCAGGAAGCTAAAGAAGATTAATAAAACAACATAGAACTGGTATCACTGTGAGATTTACTGAGGAGGGAATCGGAGCACTTATGGACTAAATGGTTCTATGTGCAATGAGGATGATCTGTCAACTAACAAACTTACTAATTAACAAACTAACTAACTAGCACTTATCCTATTTGTAAACTTTTGATTTGCCAATGAACAAATCTGAGGTCTTGTTGTTTTGTTCATGCATACACCAGGTGAAGGTTCACAATGGTCTTACTAACAACCAGCAAGACTTTGAGATCTGCTTGAGTGCATCTAATGTGGTGTTGCCAGCTTCAGGGTACATAGGCATCTCTGCTGCCACTGGAGGATTAGCCGGTGAGTGTTGTCTATAGTTTATCAGCATACAGAAAATATAGAAACAATGTTTTCAATGAGCAAACAAGATTTTTCAGTATACAAACAAGGTCTCCTCCCTCGCCATCAGGCAAATCCACTCTGACTTCGGGGATACTTGTAATTTACGTTCTCAAGTAAGGAAGTCAACATTTTAGTCCACTTGGCTGGTTAGAGTTTGAACCTGAAACCTCGACATCAGCACACCGGAAGTTTAAGAGCATGTTCTCTTATCCATTCAGCTATGTTGACCTCTATACTGGCAATTCTGTCATACCAGTTTAGTCCTCTTCTGCACAGGCAGCAGTTAATGGATGTTTGTAGTCAAATTGTTTTGGTTGTTCTTCATGTTTCTGATACATACAGCAGTACTGATTTCACTCGAGTTAATTATTCCACATCTTATTGTTTGTTCTTCATGTTTCTGATACATACAGCAGTACTGATTTCACTCGAGTTAATTATTCTACATCTTATATTAAATTTAGTTTCTTGTGACTTCAACAAATATCATGGTGCTATCAAGGCTTCTCTTGTATGCTACATTGTTAGTTTAATATCTGTGACAGTCAAGTTCCTAGAATGTCGTGGACCAAGAGACAGAACAATACTGATATTCTGCAAGATCTGAACATCAGAGGTTACGCTCGTAAACAGTGTCAGGTCTAGAAACCTGAAATACTTTGAAACCAGCATAAAGTTTGGCACAGAAAATTGTAGACACCTTGGGTATCCGGGTGTAGGAGACAGGACGAGTGGCAAGGGAGGGAGACACTTTGTTGTGCACCGTGTTTAGAGCGACGTTTTGCAAAGACCATACTTGATGATGGTAGTTTTTATAACTATCTGTTCCCCAAGTTTGTTTACAATCAATCAGGTGCCGTCCACACATTTAAGGTTGACTGCAATGGATCTCCAACACTGTCTCTCACCCTGACTGTACATTCTGTCAGACTGCTGTTTGTCCGTCTCTTGATGTTATCTTCCCACTTATATCCTTGTCTACCTCATGCTCACATGACTTCAACCTTACCCTCTAATGTGGTTTTTATAAGAGTGTTATATCTTTTAATATGGAATATTTCACTTGCCTCTGTTTATTTCTTTCATAACTCTCTTTTAAATTCCCAGTTTTTTTATATAACTTCTGTATTTGGTTGTCTTTGTTTCCATGAAATACAAAATATTCTGTATATCCACATCTCCAGGGCTTCTATTCGACTTTCTAATTGCTTATTCATTGTCCAACTTTAGTGCCACATAGTAGTATATTTTATTTGCATATCCTTTACAGGACATTACTGTCAACATCAGCATTTTACTGCTGTCGTTGATTTCTTGGCAAGATTACGCTCACTAGTTTGCCACTGCTTTCTGAACGGCCGCCTCACTTATCCCATAAGTTACCAACGCGGCGAGACCGCTTACAATTCTCACACGCCGTGCTTACCCTACGTAGATAAACGGGATTGCGGAGAAAGTCGTTTAACTCCTAGACCAGGGAGACCCTGCTAGTAGTATTTTGTAGTAATTGTATTTTAAAATTTAGTAGTAATTGTATAAATACAATCCACTCGAAACAAAAGTGGAGAGCATTTTTACCTGATATTTATTTTCTCTTTCTGCAATCCAGATGACCACGATATTCTCTACCTGTTGACCCACACCATACATGACCCGACAGCAGAAACAGCCCAGGTCTCAGAGGAGGAGCGGCTGAAATTTGAAAAGGAATTCCAGCAGTACCAGGAGGAACTAGATAGAGCCAAACAAGAGTGAGATACGTTGTTGAACTTACATAGTGAAAAATGCCTACACATTCAGACATCAATATTCTAAACACTAACATTAAGTAGACGTAGTTGGTGTTTTTGTTCAGGACAGAAAGCTAGAAAAAGTTGCCAGGAAGTATTTGCAGTAGCATACCAATTACCTCTCAACACCAATGCTGTCCAAGCACAACATTAAATTAATAAATCAGTTGGTGAATTTTGATCGTAACAAACCATGAACTTATGTATTTTATGAAACCAATGTTCCATGTATAAGCATTTCTAAATTCTGTTTTCAGTTATCGCAAGGAACATCCTAACCAAAAAGATGACTCTTATGAATTTCAGGATGGAGATGAACAATGGGTATATTTATTTTTTGCATTTGTTAGTTTAACAGTGATGTCAACATGAGTTTTGCTGATTGTGTTCTCTTAATGTGATTGCCTTCTTCTTCTTCTTCTTCTTCTTCTTCTTCTTCTTCTTCTTCTTCTTCTTCTTCTTCTTCTTCTTCTTCGCCTTCTTCTTCTTCTTCTTCTTCTTCTTCTTCTTCTTCGCCTTCTTCTTCGTCTTCTTCGTTCATCTTAAATGTTTGTTTTGGATGTAAATGTGTTGTGCCTGTTTACAGCAGAGCTGCAATATTTGCACCTTTCGGCCGACACACCCAACTTCTTCAAGTGTTGGTTAACCGGGGTAACCCACCAGGGAAAGAAACTTCTACAGCATGTGGTGTTCCCAAGTGGTCACCCATCTAAGTACTAATGTGATTGGGTCATCACGCAAACTGTGTTTCTCAACATGGAGAGGTTTATAATTTCATTTCCATTTTTCTCTTAACTATAGGCTGTCTTTTAGATTTATAGTTCAATTTTAGTTTTATTGTAGTGTGTATCTTTAGTCATTGGGCCATAAACTGTGTTTTACTCTACTGCTGAAGCTCTCTTAATTATCTATATTATTGTAGTGTGTGTCTTCAGTCACTGAGTCTGTAATGTGTGGGTCTTCAGTAATTGAATCTGTTTGGTGTGGGTCTTCAGTCATCACATCTGTATGGTGTGGGTCTTCAGTCATCACATCTGTATGGTGTGGGTCTTCAGTCATCATGTCTGTATGGTGTGGGTCTTCAGTCATCACATCTGTATGGTGTGTGACAGTACCAGTGTCATCAACTGTCTTGTTTCAGTACCAGAGTCATCATGTGTCTTGTTGTTTCAGTACCAGAGTCATCATGTGTCTTGTTGTTTCAGTACTAGAGTCATCATGTGTCTTCTTTCAGTACCAGTGTCATCAACTGTCTTGTTTCAGTACTAGAGTCATCATGTGTCTTGTTCTTTCAGTACCAGAGTCATCATGTGTCTTGTTCTTTCAGTACTAGAGTCATCATGTGTCTTTTTTCAGTACCAGTGTCATCAACTGTCTTGTTTCAGTACTAGAGTCATCATGTGTCTTGTTGTTTCAGTACTAGAGTCATCATGTGTCTTGTTGTTTCAGTACCAGAGTCATCATGTGTCTTCTTTCAGTACCAGTGTCATCAACTGTCTTGTTTCAGTACTAGAGTCTTCATGTGTCTTGTTGTTTCAGTACTAGAGTCATCTTGTGTCTTGTTGTTTCAGTACTAGAGTCATCATGTGTCTTGTTGTTTCAGTACCAGAGTCATCATGTGTCTTCTTTCAGTACCTGTGTCATCAACTGTCTTGTTTCAGTACTAAAATCATCATGTGTCTTGTTGTTTCAGTACCAGAGTCATCAAGTGTCTTGTTGTAGTACCAGAGTCATCTTGTTCGTGTCTTGTTGTTTTAGTACCAAAGTCATTATGTGTCTTGTTTCAGCATCAGAGTCGTCATGTGTCTTATTGTTTCAGTACCAGAGTCAGAATGAGAAGGAGATGAAACAAATCTTTGATGGCCAGAATGTGATCCATGTGATTCTAAAGGACTTAAACAGAAAGTTGGATGAGCTGATGGGTAGGCAGGAAATTGTCATATCCAGGATCAGTTCAATTCCAGTTGGTCAAGGACAAGCTCAGGCACAACATCAGGGACAACAGCAGGTAGGAAGCTGACACTTAAATGTATCATTATCCTTTAAGAGAACTGCATTAGGCTTGCTCAGATTCTAGTCCTGTCCAAGACTTGATTCTCCCTAAGTACTGAGAGTCGTTAATATTAGCATATACAGTTTCATGCATGTGAGCAGGCTGATAATATTGGTCTGTTCATTTACGCAAATGTGAGGCGGCTGATAATATTGGTCTGTTCATTTAACCCTTTACAGGGCAGACGCTTGTCCATTTTTTAGCCCTGAACGGACAAGATTTTTTCAGGTTCGGTAAAATTTCGTGTTGCGTTAGTAAAAACATCACAAATAAGGTGTTAGTCAACCGATTTTAGTTAAATAAACAACACAATGAAGGGAAAAGCATGCAGAATATGTTACTCACATGATTGTTGTCGGTAATCCATATATGAACACAAATATTTATGAAATACGGCATGTTGTTTGTGATTTTCTGTCATCTATGCGGCAATTTACAAACACATTTTCAGAATCATAATCACTTTGTTTAAAGTCCAACTCACGACTGCTAATGCAAAGTAACACTTTTCACTGATATCTAGCTCCGATTAATAGTCAACTTTGTGCCCCTTAATGTCACTTAAATTGAACCTAGTGAAATCTCGGCTATCACTTGAAGAATCGCCAAAATCCACTTTGAAAAACTAAGCGTAAAAACCCCGAAAACTTTCAATAAAAGTCCGTTCAAATTCATAGTAGGTGCTTACAAATGGCGGCCACGTTGTCAAGCTATTGGCGAAAGCGAAAGTAGCCGTCGGAAGTATCGGAAAGCCGAGAGATCGCGTTTTTACAATGCATAATAGTATCGGGCGTTTTGGGACGTTTCGCACGTTTACGGTATCGGACGGAAATGGCCGCTCCACCCTGTAAAGGGTTAAGCAAATGCAAGGAGGCTGATAATATTGGTCTGTTAATTTACACAGATGTGAGGAGGCTGATAATATTGGTCTGTTCATTTACACAGATGTGAGGAGGCTGATAATATTGGTCTGTTAATTTACACAGATGTGAGGAGGCTGATAATATTGGTCTTTGTTCATTTACACAGATGTGAGGAGGCTGATAATATTGGTCTGTTCATTTACACAGTTGTGAGGAGGCTGATAATATTGGTCTGTTCATTTACACAGTTGTGAGGAGGCTGATAATATTAGTCTGTTCATTTACACAGTTGTGAGGAGGCTGATAATATTGGTCTGTTCATTTACACAGTTGTGAGGAGGCTGATAATATTGGTCTGTTCATTTACACAGATGTGAGGAGGCTGATAATATTAGTCTGTTCATTTACACAGTTGTGAGGAGGCTGATAATATTGGTCTGTTCATTTACACAGATGTGAGGAGGCTGATAATATTGGTCTGTTCATTTACACAGTTGTGAGGAGGCTGATAATATTGGTCTGTTCATTTACACAGTTGTGAGGAGGCTGATAATATTGGTCTGTTCATTTACACAGTTGTGAGGAGGCTGATAATATTGGTCTGTTCATTTACACAGTTGTGAGGAGGCTGATAATATTAGTCTGTTCATTTACACAGTTGTGAGGAGGCTGATAATATTAGTCTGTTCATTTACACAGATGTGAGGAGGCTGATAATATTGGTCTTTTAATTTACACAGATGTGAGGAGGCTGATAATATTAGTCTGTTCATTTACACAGATGTGAGGAGGCTGATAATATTAGTCTGTTCATTTACACAGATGTGAGGAGGCTGATAATATTGGTCTGTTCATTTACACAGATGTGAGGAGGCTGATAATATTAGTCTGTTCATTTACACAGATGTGAGGAGGCTGATAATATTGGTCTGTTCATTTACACAGTTGTGAGGAGGCTGATAATATTAGTCTGTTCAGATTCACAGACGTGGGGAATGCAGTAGTCTCAGCCATGTTAAAATGTGTTGTTGTTTTTTTTTTCACTGCTTGGTTGAAGTGGATGTAAAGGGGCCAAGTTTCAGTTTGAACAACTGTTGTACCTCTATGAGGGAAAGGCTACCCTCACTAAGAGGATGTTTGTAGCACTGTATAGGGTAGCAGAGAAGAATATCAATTGGGGAACCTTTGAATCTACTAGGACAGTTCATAAATAAACACATGCATTGTTTGCTGCTCAAATAAGTAAAAGAGAGGAGTATAGACTAAACAACACGCTGGACAACATGAAAATTAAATGTTACAGTTACCAACCGGGATTCAAACCTGTCATCATTTTCTGTGTTGTCTAGTGTGTCCTGTAGTCTACTTCTTTCTTCTTCTTCTATGAACACTAGACACGTTTAATTATGAACAGAGAAGAATAGTCAACCAGTGCATGCTGAGAGACATACTGAGAGGATGTGTGGACTGAACAAATGTATAGATCACTTCCTAGGTGATGATACTGTTTTATTTCTATAGTTGGCAGCCACAGTTCATTTTATTTATTTAGTTTAGACATTTAAACAACAATGAAGAGTAAGTGCTTGTCCAGAAGTGTTTGTCAGCACGTAATTTGCAATGCTTTGTTTAAAAGGCAAACTTATTTGAAGGATAGACAATTCATTACATACAGCCTATATCACAAGATGATAAGGAGTAACACAGAAATACTTGAGAGAAGCTGCCAGTGTCATTAGAACACACAGAATCCATGACCTCTGGACGGCAGGTGAACATCCAGTTAATACACTACTGTTGATTGCATTCAGGGTACAAGTGTTTGAGAGACAGCAGGTAGAGAGAGAGAGAGAGACGGTTGGGCAGAGAAGAAGAGGTAGTAGAAAAGAACTGTAACCTTTATGCATCGTCAGTTGTATGATGATAGTGTTTACATTGATTAGTCATAACCCACTATAGACAATAATAACCGCCATGCATCAGAAGTAGAAGAGGAGGCAGAAGAGAACTGTAACCCTTACACACCGCAAATGGTATGATAAGAAACTAAGTACCGCCGACTACAGACAATAATAACCGCCATCTTTTAATTTTTAAAACATATTTTAAAGGCCGGAAGTAGTAACAACCCCATTAGGAAAAATAAGTAGTAGTTATCCCCCTTCTTGACAACGAAGGAGTTGTTTTAATATTATTTAATGTTTTTTTTTCTTTAGATCTCTTTGTATTGCTCCATCCCTGATGAAGATTTATATAATCAAAACATCCTTTGTTTTGTCCTAGGATACTTATTTTTATTTTATTATATAATTTTTGGATTGTCTATTTATTTGGGAGGATTTTCAATCTTGTGATTTATGTTCACCTTTATGTAGTCCGTTGTTAGGTATGTAAACTGTGTCTGTGTTTAGTATGTCTCATCTGTTCGCAGGAGCTACACATACCTAACTGTTTGTATTTTCTACTACACCACTATGGAGCTCATAAGGCCACTGCCTTAGAGAAATTTGTAGGATAGAAAATCTACTGACAAATAGGTTTATTACCTCAAAGGGAGCTGACCTTACACAAGCAAGCCAAAGCCACCTGACAACTGAAGTACGTTAACTTAATGTGGTGCACTTCCTTCACAAGCAGCATTAGAAGATATTAATAGATACATTTTAAAGAACTATGACTTCGAAAATGTTGACAAACATGTTATTTATCTTACAGCTGGGTCAGCAGCCATCAGCCGGCTCCATCCAGAGACATGAGGTTGACAGAGTCCTCAGCAATCAGAACAGTCTGTTGCAGCATGTGGGAGATTTAAAGTATGTCTACATGTTGAGGTTGTCTAACTGTTGCAGCATGTGGGAGATTTAAAGTATGTCTACATGTTGAGCTTGTCTGACTGTTGCAGCATGTGGAAGGTTTAAAGTATGTCTACATGTTGAGGTTGACTGACTGTTGCAGCATGTGGGAGATTTAAAGTATGTCTACATGTTGAGCTTGTCTGACTGTTGCAGCATGTGGGAGATTTAAAGTATGTCTGAGGTTGTCTGACTGTTGCAGCATGTGGGAGATTTAAAGTATGTCTACATGTTGAGGTTGTCTAACTGTTGCAGCATGTTGGAGATTTTAAAGTATGTCTGACTGTTGCAGCATGTGGGAGATTTAAAGTATGTCTGAGGTTGTCTGACTGTTGCAGCATGTGGGAGATTTAAAGTATGTCTACATGTTGAGGTTGTCTAACTGTTGCAGCATGTGGGAGATTTAAAGTATGTCTGAGGTTGTCTAACTGTTGCAGCATGTTGGAGATTTAAAGTATGTCTGAGGTTGTCTGACTGTTGCAGCATGTGGGAGATTTAAAGTATGTCTACATGTTGAGGTTGTCTAACTGTTGCAGCATGTGGAGATTTAAAGTATGTCTGAGGTTGTCTAACTGTTGCAGCATGTTGGAGATTTAAAGTATGTCTGAGGTTGTCTGACTGATGCAGCATGTGGGAGATTTAAAGTATGTGTACATGTTGAGCTTGTCTGACTGTTGCAGCATGTGGGAGATTTAAAGTATGTCTACATGTTGAGCTTGTCTGACTGTTGCAGCATGTGGGAGATTTAAGTTTGTCTGAGATTGTCTGACTGTTGCAGCATGTGGGAGATTTAAAGTATGTCTGAGGTTGTCTGACTGTTGCAGCATGTGGGAGATTTAAGTTTGTCTGAGATTGTCTGACTGTTGCAGCATGTGGGAGATTTAAGTTTGTCTGAGCTTGTCTGACTGTTGCAGCATGTTGGAGATTTAAAGTATGTCTGAGGTTGAGTGACTGTTGCAGCATGTGGGAGATTTAAAGTATGTGTACATGTTGAGCTTGTTTGAATGTTGCAGCATGTGGGAGATTTAAGTTTGTCTGAGATTGTCTGACTGTTGCAGCATGTGGGAGATTTAAAGTATGTCTGAGGTTGTCTGACTGTTGCAGCATGTGGGAGATTTAAAGTATGTGTACATGTTGAGCTTGTCTGACTGTTGCAGCATGTGGGAGATTTAAGTTTGTCTGAGATTGTCTGACTGTTGCAGCATGTGGGAGATTTAAGTTTGTCTGAGATTGTCTGACTGTTGCAGCATGTGGGAGATTTAAAGTATGTCTGAGGTTGTCTGACTGTTGCAGCATGTGGGAGATTTAAAGTATGTCTACATGTTGAGGTTGTCTGACTGTTGCAGCATGTGGGAGATTTAAAGTATGTGTACATGTTGAGCTTGTCTGACTGTTGCAGCATGTAGGAGATTTAAAGTATGTCTACATGTTGAGGTTGTCTGACTGTTGCAGCATGTGGGAGATTTAAAGTATGTGTACATGTTGAGCTTGTCTGACTGTTGCAGCATGTGGGAGATTTAAAGTATGTCTACATGTTGAGCTTGTCTGACTGTTGCAGCATGTGGGAGATTTAAAGTATGTCTGAGGTTGTCTAACTGTTGCAGCATGTGGGAGATTTAAAGTATGTGTACATGTTGAGCTTGTCTGACTGTTGCAGCATGTGGGAGATTTAAAGTATGTCTACATGTTGAGCTTGTCTGACTGTTGCAGCATGTGGGAGATTTAAAGTATGTGTACATGTTGAGCTTGTCTGACTGTTGCAGCATGTGGGAGATTTAAAGTATGTGTACATGTTGAGCTTGTCTGACTGTTGCAGCATGTGGGAGATTTAAGCTTGTCTGAGATTGTCTGACTGTTGCAGCATGTGGGAGATTTAAAGTATGTCTGAGGTTGTCTGACTGTTGCAGCATGTGGGAGATTTAAAGTATGTCTACATGTTGAGCTTGTCTGACTGTTGCAGCATGTGGGAGATTTAAAGTATGTCTAAATGTTGAGCTTGTCTGACTGTTGCAGCATGTGGGAGATTGTAAGTATGTCTACATGTTGAGCTTGTCTAACTGTTGCAGCATGTGGGAGATTGTAAGTATGTGTACATGTTGAGCTTGTCTGACTGTTGCAGCATGTGGGAGATTTAAAGTATGTCTACATGTTGAGGTTGTCTGACTGTTGCAGCATGTGGGAGATTTAAAGTATGTCTACATGTTGAGGTTGTCTAACTGTTGCAGCATGTGGGAGATTTAAAGTATGTCTGAGGTTGTCTGACTGTTGCAGCATGTGGGAGATTTAAAGTATGCCTGAGGTTGTCTGACTGTTGCAGCATGTGGGAGATTTAAAGTATGTCTGGACTGGTTTGTTAGTTGCAGGCTGTTTTTTTTTTTTTTACGTCTATAGATGAGTGCCGTGTGATTTATAAGGCAGATGTGGTGAAGACCCTCTGGGAGCGCATGAATAATGCAGAAGAACACTTAGACTATCGTGGTTTAGAGAGAATGCAGCAGCTAGGGGTGGTCATATAATCTGGTAGACAGTCGTCATTCAGAGGTAAAGCAAGGCGGTCATATAATCAGATTGCAATGAGCACCATTAGTATTGGAACTCTCTGCCGGCTGTTGGAGATGAGGACTGAGCGCTTACGGGAATGCCCAGAGTGCGGTGATGTTGGTTCTTGACTCAACTCAACTCATCAATGATGTTATTTGACTATTCTGTCCAGACTTGTCATCAATGATTGTATTTGACTATTCTGTCTAGACTTGTCATCAATGATGTTGTTTGACTATTCTGTCCAGACTTGTCATCAATGATTTTATTTGATTATTCTGTCCATGCTTTTCATCAATGATGATGTTTGACTATCCTGTCCAGGCATTTCATCAATGATTTTATTTGATAATTCTGTCCAGACTTGTCATCAATGATGTTGTTTGATTATTCTGTCCAGACTTGTCATCAATGATTTTATTTGATTATTCTGTCCAGACTTGTCATCAATGATTTTATTTGATAATTCTGTCCAGACTTGTCATCAATGATGTTGTTTGACTAATCTGTCCAGACTTGTCATCAATGATGTTGTTTGACTAATCTGTCCAGACTTGTCATCAATGATGTTGTTTGACTATTCTGTCCAGACTTGTCATCAATGATTTTATTTGATTATTCTATCCAGACTTGTCATCAATGATTTTATTTGACTATTCTGTCCAGACTTGCCATCAATGATGTTGTTTTACTATTCTGTCCAGACTTGCCATCAATGATGTTGTTTGACTATTCTGTCCAGGTTTCGTCATCAATGATTTTATTTGACTATTCTGTCCAGACTTCGTCATCAATGATTTTATTTGACTATTCTGTCCAGGTTATCATCAATGATTTTATTTGATAATTCTGTCCAGACTTGTCATCAATGATTTTATTTGACTATTCTGTCCAGGTTGTCATTGATGATTTTATTTGACTATTCTGTCCAGGTTGTCATCAATGATTTTATTTGACTATTCTGTCCAGGTTGTCATCAATGATTTTATTTGACTCTTCTGTCCAGGTTGTCATCAATGATTTTATTTGACTATTCTGTCCCGACTTTTCATCAATGATTTTATTTGACTAATCTGTCCCGACTTGACATCAATGATGTTGTTTGACTATTCTGTCCTGGCTTGTCATCAGTGATGTTGTTTGACTATTCTGTCCAGGCTTGTCATCAATGATGTTGTTTGACTATTCTGTCCAGGCTTGTCATCAATGATGTTGTTTGACTATTCTGTCCAAGCTTGTCATCAATGATGTTGTTTGACTATTCTGTCCAGGCTTGTCATCAATGATGTTGTTTGACTATTCTGTCCAGGCTTGTCATCAATGATGTTGTTTGACTATTCTGTCCAGGCTTGTCATCAATGATGTTGTTTGACTATTCTGTCCAGGTTGTCATCAATGATGTTGTTTGACTATTCTGTCCAGGCTTGTCATCATTATGTTGTTTGACTATTCTGTCCAGGCTTGTCATCAATGATGTTGTTTGACTATTCTGTCCAGGCTTGTTATCAATGATGTTGTTTGACTATTCTGTCCAGGTTGTCATCAATGATGTTGTTTTACTATTCTGTCCAGGCTTGTCATCAATGATGATGTTTGACTATTCTGTCCAGGCTTGTCATCAATGATGTTGTTTGACTATTCTGTCCAGGCTTGTCATCAATGATGTTGTTTGACTATTCTGTCCAGGCTTGTCATCAATGATGTTGTTTGACTATTCTGTCCAGGCTTGTCATCAATGATGTTGTTTGACTATTCTGTCCAGGTTGTCATCAATGATGTTGTTTGACTATTCTGTCCAGGCTTGTCATCAATGATGTTGTTTGACTATTCTGTCCAGGCTTGTCATCAATGATGTTGTTTGACTATTCTGTCCAGGCTTGTCATCAATGATGATGTTTGACTATTCTGTCCAGGTTGTCATCAATGATGTTGTTTTACTATTCTGTCCAGGCTTGTCATCAATGATGTTGTTTTACTATTCTGTCCAGGCTTGTCATCAATGATGTTCAACATAAAATCAACACTATCCAGAGCAAAGGCACTGGCTCAGCTGGAGTGTCAGACCAGATGGCCTTGCATGAAATCAAAGATAGGATGAATACCGTTGGCAATGATGTCAAGGCTTTGTTAAGTAAACCTCAGGTGAGTCAACAGGCTGTTTGAGTTTGTGTCAGCGAGCATGTGTGCTCACATGCATCAGTGCCTTAATGACTGTCTGGTGTCTCTGTCTGTCTTATGTATGCATGTGTTTGCTTGTATGTGTGTGTATGTCTCTCTCGTTTTCTTTCCCTTCCTTCCTCCCTCCCTCCCTCCCTCCAGTGTTGAGCAGTATATAATAATACTGGTGAACTTTTGCAACCTTCTTTGTTGGTAGTATAGTAAATGTTGGGGATAGCTGACAAATTTGTTCAGACCAACATGGTTGAATATAGGTGATACATTTTCATCTGAAGAAACTTCGTGAAAGCGCCATAGGTGGGTTCTGTACATAAACATTGGACTAAATTGCTGCGCAGGCTGTTTTCCATATAGTCACTTTCATCTTCATTGCAGGGGTTGAAGGTAGGTAATGGACGAGCTGATAAACTTGCTGGCTCTGCATCCCCTGCAGATGGCCATGCATGGATCATGGTGATGATATTAATGCCTTTAGATAGATGCGTGATGAAAAACATCTGATGGCTGTAGAAATGTGGTTTCTGAGGAAAATGCAAAGAAACACCATGGACAGCAAGAAAGGCCAATGAACAAGTCCTTCAAGAAACAAATGAAGATCGTAAACTGATTAGAGACATTAGCCGTAGACAGTCAACATTTTTTGGGCATGTTATGAGAAGAAATGAATTGGAGAATTTGGTTACAACTGGCAAGATCGAAGGGAACAGACCAAGAGGAAGACCTAGAAGCAAATACCTGGATGGATTGGCCTCGTGGCATGGTCAAGACCGAAACACTGAGCTGATTCACGACTCTGGTGATGAGTGAGATGGCAAAACATGACCGCCCACACTTACCGGCACGGCACATGATGAATGGATGGAGATATATGTCAAGAGTGGAGGACTTCTATGCCGGTTAATCCACATTGTTGTCTAGAATGAGAGACTCTGAAGTAAGAGTGGCCATAGCCAGACACGAGAGGCACATCGGGAGAACGAGGGGCCTTGTCAAACAACAAGAGACTGGCACTATTAGCCGACACTGATGCATATGTTGAGGGGAGGATCTGAGCACCTATGGATTTGTCTGGAGGGTAAGGATGATGCCTCAACAGATAACAGACGATTGTAGGCATCATCATCCTCATGCTGTCTGCAAATTGGTATAGGTATTGTGTCATTAGTGTCTGATGTGTAGTTATGTTTTGTTTCAATCGTTTTCTGTTTTTAACTTATTCTGTCCTATCTACCAACATAGTTCCAACATAATGATAACTTGTTTTGTTCACAGGCTAATTTACAGTGCCCGCCCTCGTCTTCTAGCAACTGTTTATCCGCAACAGTTTTCTTCATAGCATTAGTGGCACAGTTTGTCTTAACTATTGGATACTTTGTATACCGGTGAGTCTGTTTTATATAGGTAGCATTCTAGTAAAAGTTATAGCAACACAGTTGTATAAGAATACAAGAGGCAGCGGAGGTTTTCATAGAACTAGGAGATTTATGTATGTTAAAAGTTAGTTGCATATCCTTTACAGGATGTAGCAGTCAACACCAGCATTTTTGGCTGTTCGTGATTCCTGGGCAAGTTTATGTTCAGTAGTTTGCCATTGATTTCTGAACGACAGGCACCCATACCATTTTATTTTTTTTTTAAATCACCGCTAGGCGGTTGCTGCCAAATCGCCCGGAGCTGCGTCCATAACCCCTACGCCATTTTTATGTAGGTTAAAGGGTTAAAATCGGTGAAGAACGTACAATATTTAACTGTTACAACATATAAAAAAGCAAAAGCTTTCTTGGCTTGGTGACCATGAGGATACACCAGTGGTAGTACTATATGGTAGAATATCAGGGAAAGAGAAGGGAATAGATCAAGAAAAACATCAATACAAGCATGCATGAGATGAAAGTGATTGACACAAGACAGACAACTATAGAATGAATTGATCAGGAAACTTCATGATCAACCCAATGTACTTAATAATGAAGTTGAATCGATACAGTTGTTTGGAGCAGATGGAAAACAACAAAAGCATTTGCTCATTTACTGCATACATTGATTAATTATTGCCTGCACAGAATAGGATTAATATGGTTTGATCAGAGAGATTGTGAATGCAGCAGGGTGTGACAGTATAACATGGCACAGGTATGTGTGACAATTGAGAGAAATCACGGCTGCAGCAATGTGTGACAGTATAACATGAAACTGGTATGTGTGACTCCTGAGAGAGATCACGGCTGCAGCAGGGTGTGAAAGTATAACATGAAACTGGTATGTGTGACTCCTGAGAGAGATCACAGCTGCAGCAGGGTATGAAAGCATAACATGGAGATTTGTGTGACTCCTGAGAGAGATCATGGCTGCAGCAATGTGTGACAGTATAACATGAAACTGGTATATGTGACTCCTGAGAGAAATCATGGCTGCAGCAGGGTGTGACAGTATAACATGAAACTGGTATGTATGACTCCTGAGAGAGAGAGAGTGAGATAACAAATACAGACACAGGGTACATACCTTGCCTGTCAGGTCTTAGTCAGACATGACTGAGCTCACCAAACCCAACACCCCACATTATGCCCATGGCTTCGAATAAAGAAGCACAATTAGGAGGATACAGGCCTTATCCTAGTGTGAGGATATGCATCCTTAGACCAAATGTCATGACAGGGCAGGCCAGACCTAATCCTTGGTTAGCAACTGGTCTAGGATCAAGGCTCTGACCTGTTTAATCTAGAATGGGCAGTTCATCAGTGATCTCATATTGTACATGATTTGTTTAATGTATGTTTAGCCTCGAGTGGTCAGTTCATCAGTGATCTCATATTGTACATGATTTGTTTAATGTATGTTTAGCCTCGAGTGGTCAGTTCATCAGTGATCTCATATTGTACTTGGTCAGTTCATCAATGATCTCATATTGTACATGATTTGTTTAATGTATGTTTAGCCTTGAGTGGTCATTTCATCAATGATCTCATACTCTACTTGATTTGTTTAATGTATGTTTAGCCTCGAGTCGTCATTTCATCAGTGATCTCATACTGTACTCGATTTGTTTCAGATCAAACAAAGAGGCCCAGGCCAAGAAATTCTACTGAGTTCATATACCGTGTTTTAGCCTAAACAATTATGATGACATTTGTTTTGTTGTTGCAAATTTTGTGATGGTGGAAGTTTACATTGTTCTTCTGTTAGTTTATTTTAGGTTGTTTGTGTACGACAATGCAGCAGACAGTTATAGTGATAGAGTAATGACTCAAATAAGCTAACAATGTTGATGATATGTGCCAACTGTAAAGCTTGTCAGTTTCACAATGACAGGAGACAGTGCCGCACATGGTGGCATTTACCTGACAGCCACTGCCGGATAGTCAGTGCAAAGTACATTGTACAAACTTGTGAGTACCAGTGGCTGCTCGCGATAATGTCTGTAAACTTGTATCTCAACAAATTATGCTAGTAATGTATAACTTTCATGATCGCTTTACCATTTTTCATTGCTAAATAAACATGGCAGAGTTTGTTGTACAGACTCGGGAGAAGCATGTCAAATAAAGCTACAGCAGAGAGAAGTTAGAGAACTAATACACAGGAACATTGCCAATGATTTACAGTGGATCTGCTGTTTCTGCCATTTGGAAATAATTTTTGCGTAGTAAATTATGGGATGATTGTTTAACATTTGATGTGGCTTTAATATTGTCAGTGATTGATTTGTTGAGTATCTTTTCATTGTCAGTGATTGATTGTAGAACATTTGCTTGTGGTTGTTAGTGATTGAATTATAGAACATTTGTTGTTGTAAGTGATTGAATTATAGAACATTTGTGGTTGTAAGTGATTGAATTATAGAACATTTATAGTTTGTTGTAGTTTGAGTGTTACCTTCCTGTCCAATCTTGAATGAAGTTGTCATAGTACGTGAATAATGAGAGAGAGAGAGAAAGTCAGTGTCGATATTTATTTGTGAGTATATTGTTGTAAATGAAGCTTTAAGTTCTGTGACTGTCACATGTTCATTTTAATACATATGTTTACATACATTATTCATTATTGATAACTGAAGTAATGCGTTATTCATAATTGACAACTGAAGTAATACATTATTCATAATTGATGACTGAAGTAAGGTATAAAGTTTATGTCATGCATTCCGTAGTTATGTTGTAGCAACATTTCTATGTTCAACACAATATATTGACTATTATTTAAGATCTACTCTTCATTGGTCGTGTGAGAATGAAATCTGTATATGATCTCATATTGTACTTTATTTGTGGGTAAACTAACAACATTAATTTAGTACTGTTAATGTAAATTATTATTATAAGACATTAAAGTGTACCTCTCAACAAATTATAACGTCTTAAGAAATTATAACAAGACTTATTGAAAAGTATATGTCAAGAAATATTTACAAGAATTACTGTCAGAAAATTGTAACAAGATATACAGAAGTGTATCTCTCAAACAAATTATTATAAAATATATTTAACATTATCTCTCAACAAATTATTATAAGATATATTTAATAGTATCTCTCAACAAATGATTACAAGATATACTTAACAGTAACTCCCAACAAATTATAACAAGACATACTTAAGAATGACTCAACAAATTATAACAGGACACTTAAGAATAACTCAACAAATTATAACAGGACACTTAAGAATAACTCAACAATTATAACAAGGCGTACTTAAGAATAACTCAACAAATTATAGCAAGGCATACTTAAGAATAATTCAACAAATTATAACAAGGCATACTTAAGAATAACTCAACAGATTATAACAAGACATACTTAAGAGTATCTCGACATAAGAATTTCTCGACTTAAGAATATAACAAATTATATTAGGGTAAGTTAATAAGTAAGCCACAAATGGCTGTAGAAAAATAACTAAATATGATAACAACTTGAAACCAGTTTATTTTATACATACATTGTCCCTTTATTTCTCAACATAATTTCTACCAACATTGATGCACTTATCCCATCGTTTTATCAGTCCTCCCAAACCGGCTGCATGGAACTGCATGCTCTGTTTTCATTTACCTGCCATCCCACAGAACTGTGATTTACTTATTGACTTGCCCTCGTAACTTTTTCTACCCAGCCATGCACCGCTTTACAGGACAAACATTTGTCAGCATAAACACTGAAAACCCACCTTGGCGGGAGACATTTCACGAATAACGCCGAAGTTTAATGTGAAGTGAAAACATGGTTTAGAAAACAGAGCACGTAGTTCTATGCCGCTGGTTTGGGAGGACTGATAAAACGATGGGATAAGTGCATCACTGTCGGTGGAAATTATGTTGAGAAATAAAGGGACAATGTATGTTTACAAATAAACTGGTATCAAGTTATTATCATATTAGTTATTTTTCTACAGCCATTTGTGGCTTCCTTATTAACTTACCCTCATAACTAGTATATTGAAGCGTATGTGTTGACAAATCTGGAACTGTTAAAATCATCGCTGTGCGTCAATCGTGTGTTGCCTCGGCCCATAAGGCAAACACAGTACGGTCACACTGTATCATACATGTCATAAGAGGCAACTAAGGAGGGTTGGTGTGGGGCTGGCTGTCCCAGCCCGCAGAAAACTTCAGCTGTAGAACCCAACCAATCCTGAACACGTCTCCACAGAGCTTGATATGGGTTGGTTGAGGGCCTGGTTTCCTTGGGAGCTGACAGGCAGACGCAGCAGCAGCTTCATGCGTGATTATATTGATTTGTATGTTCACTTCTTCTTAAATTTCATGACATTGAAAATTTTGTGTCATTTCTGTATTTTAGCACAAATGATAAACAGTTCAAATAGTTATATAACTAAGTTGTTTTTGAAACAAGCAGAGACATCTTGTTGTCTGCTTCATTTATACAACAGGACAGATATTTTCTCACATAAAGCACAGCTATATTTGGTGTTTGTGGAGTATCTTATGAGGATCATGTTTTATTGAAACATGGCTGATACGCATTACTGCCAGACTTAGTGCCACATCTTAATCATGTGCCATGCTGATAAGTGTGGGCGTATTATCTCACACCACCACTAGAATCTTGGATCAGGTCAATGAACTTGTCCCGGTTATGCCATGTGGCCCGGCCACATATGACATTTTGGGGGATGTCAAATTAGCATTAGTAAAATCTAAGTGTGTATGTATTTGTAGATGGAGTTTAGATGTCTGTGTGTATATTTGACATATATAACCATCAATGGATCAGAAAACAGCTTTACAATAATTGCACACCCACGTTAATAATATGAAATTGGGAATTATGAAGCAGCTAATCAAAGACTTATAGAGAAAAACTTAAACTGGAAAAATGAAAGATACTGTGCCAATATATATATTGTGTGGTGTCTGTCAGCACATCTTAAATTGTGAATATTGGCTCTGTGTTTGATTTTATTGATTTATGTATGCTTGTTGCATTTGATTGAGATTGCAGATTCCATTTTAATTCCATTGATATTAGAGGTTCCATTTGAAGTACTGCATTTGTGCACAAATAATACGCAAACTAGGTTTTTTAAAACAGTTGTTTCATTCACATTGCCTAGCAGTCTTATTTCATAAAGATGATCCACTTCAGGTGGAGGTGAGATGTGGTGTATGCATCCTAATGGAGATATGGGGGAATTAAGATTGTGGTGTATGCATCCTAATAGAGATATGGGAGGAATTAAGATTGGTGTTTGTAGCCTCGTGAAGATAAAAGAAATTGAGATTGTGGTGTTTGCAGCCTCACTGAGATATGGAACATGAGATAATGGTTTAAGTGTCATATCACAAGTGAATCTTGTTTTGCTTTACAAAGATGGAGCATTTCAGTCATTCCTGGGGTGATAGCTACCTCACACAATCACAGCTGTAGAACAGTGATACATTTATGTGTGCAGTCATGCTGCTGTTGTTGAAACATTCACTTATCAATCAAAATTTGACATTTAATAAATGTCTTTCTATATATGGCAGCACCGGTGTTTTTCATTTGTAGTGCTTGTATTCAAAACTGTCGTACAATATCTAAAATCTTCTTTTTCTTCTTCTTCTTGTTCTTTATCATCTCCTCCTCCTAATTTACTTTCATCATCATCATGAACCTGTAAGGCTCTTTGCTCTGAAAACAATCAGTTTCCATTTCTTTCAATCCTCAGTGATGTTATTCCAGCCCACAACACTGAGTCCCTCTAGATCTTGTTCACGCATGTCTATCCACTATCATTGTGGATGTGCCTTTGGTCTAGTAACAGCTTCATATATGTAAATCTTGCCTGCATCCATCCTTTCAACATATTCCAACTATCTTAATCCACTGACCCTCACACTATTTACAGTGAATAGATATTTATACATTTGTTGTTCTTACCGTCCACTTTATTTGAAGGGGGATATATTTTCTTTTAACCAGTTTTCAAAATGCTATAATTGAACAAGATCCTAGGTTGCTCTCCTCCATATTTTATATTTTCAGCAAAGACTGTTTGCCGTGAAAACCATCAGATTCTATTTCCATCCTCGATGATATTACTAGTTTTGTATAAACTCTGTGTATAACCTTTCATTGTCTGTCGTTCTTTCAACTATTCAGGATTGACTTTCAAACCATTGACAGTGGGTAGGTATTTATGTATTTGCATAAGCTCTTCTCTTTGTTTTTACCTTCCTCTCTATTTGTGAAATGCTGCAGTTGGACGAGTTCCTAGTTTGTTGTGCTTCATGTTTCAGATCTTTACAGTAGTGATTTATTTGGTTGTTTCGAGATTTAAGGTTTGAAGATTGAGCTCAACTCACTACTGGCAACGCTGATCATATTCCGGTACGAACCTTGGGCCTTGTCTATGTCAGATTGGAAGCACTACACCTTTACAGTATTGTTAGTGTCGCTTCTGTCTTATCTGTTGCACATATAAAATACAGTTGGCTGAAATCGTATATGAACAACTCTTAAGACAACTCAACATGTCATAGATGTGTCACTGCCAGATCTCTCAGTAGCTGTCTTGTTGCACTATTTTATGATACAGAATCCTGCTGCTATACCATCATCTCTGTCGTATTTGACACAGGCGTGGACCCAGTCTGGACAAATGACTGCAAGAAACTTAGGGGAAAAACCTGGAATTGGTGATAACCTGAAACTGTCATACACCTACACATCGTAGTTTACTTTGTGGGGACTGCATTTATGAGGGCATGTTGTTATACAAACTGATAGTTTGAATTGTGTGTTTGATATGTGTGACATTCAGTCTGTCTGGACCCAGTCTGGACAAATGACTGCAAGAAACTTGGAAAAACCTGGAATTGGTGATAACCTGAAACTGTCATACACCTACACATCGTAGTTTACTTTGTGGGGACTGCATTTATGAGGGCATGTTGTTATACAAACTGATAGTTTGAATTGTGTGTTTGATATGTGTGACATTCAGTCTGTCACACCTTGGGTTTTGAATTTCTCCAATGTGTCAGTTATTTTATCAGACCTTGCATCATGCATTACACCTGTTTGAGACTATCATACCTTAACCTCGAGTATTTCACCTGTGTGAGACTATAATACCTTGTCATCAAGTATTTTGCCTATGTGAGACTATCATACCTTGTCATCAAGTATTTCACCTGTGTGAGACTATCATATCTTGTCATCAAGTATTACATCTGTGTGAGATTAGCATATCTTATCATCAAGTATTTCACCTCTGTGAGACTATCATACCTTGTTATCAAGTATTACATCTGTGTGAGATTCGTTATATCATATCTTGTATCAATCATTACACCTGTATGAGATTCAAGCTTTCAGACCTTGCATGAATCATTATACCTGTGTGAGACTTGTTCTATCAGACATCAAGCATTCCTCCTGTGTAACATGCATCCATGTATTGCTGAAGTCATTTATTTCACCTGAGTCATACATACTCTGTTATACGAAATTATATTTAACAAGTGTGATACTCACCTTATATAGTTTCACTATATGTGTGGCATTCTATCACAGATTGTGATGTTTCACATGTATGATTTAATAGATTGTCATATTTCACATGTGTGACATTCATTGTATCATAGATTATCATATCTCGCATGTATGACATACAAAATTTCATAGATTGTCATATTTCACATGTGTGGCACTCATTATTTCATAGATTGTCATATTTCACATGTGTGACATTCTTTCTATCATAGATTGTCATATTTCACTTGTGTGACACTCATTATTTCCTATTCATAGATTATCATATTTCACATGTGTGAGACTTACTCTATCATAGATTTTCATATTTCACTTGTGTGACACTCATTATTTCATAGATTGTCATATTTCACGTGTGTGACATTCTTTCTATCATAGATTGTCACTATTTCAAAGATTGTCATATTTCATATGCATGACATTCATTCTATCATAGATTGTCATATTTCACTAGTATGACACACATTACTTTGTAGATTGTCATTCTATTATTGACTGAGTCGTATTCTACCTTTGGGACACTTCCCTATCATAATTTAGTCATGTATTTCACTTCAGTAAATGTTAACCTATGACAGTTTCATACACACGTGCACACCTCGGAGGAGCAAATGGATTACCATGGTCTGGCAAGAATGAGACAACGAGGAGTGACGAAGGGATCTGGCCGACGCTCAAAGGAAAGGCGAGACTGGCTTATAATCAGATTGCTACTGGTACTATTAGTGTTGGAACTCTTCGCTGGCTGCTGAGGATGGGGACAGAGCACTTATGGGAATGCCCCGAATGTTGTGATGTCGATTCCTAAATCAATCAATCAATCAGTTTCATACACAAATGTCATTAGCCTGACACTGTAATATTCTAGTCTTATTAATGCATTTCAGGTCTGACTCTCATTCTGTCATTCTTTGTCTCATTATAGTTTGGTTGAATGGCTTAATCAATGTCACTTAATTTGTTGTTCTTAATTGTCAGGGAATTGTCAGTAATTACTTGCTGCTGTTGTCAATATTTGTGAATTAATTAGATTTCTCATTGATTATATGGTTGTTACCGGTGTCAGTGAAAGAGTTAAGAAATTATATTGAAATCTCTCAACACTTATTTCACATCAAAACCACTGACACTCTTCATTTCACATCAAAATTGCTGCAACTCTACGTAGTTTATCAAAACCTCTCAACATTTTTCTTTCACATCAAAATCTGTCAGTATTTTTCTTTCACATCAAAATCTCTCAGTATTTTTCTTTCACATCAACATTGCTGCACTTTTTAAAAAATGTAGCATATCAAAACCTCTTAACATTTTTCTTTCACATCAAAATCTTATTATTTTCCTTTCACATCAAAATCTATAAATATATTTTTCTGTCACATCAAAACCTCTCATCACGTTTCTGTCACATCAAAACCTTTCATTACCACTCTGTCACATCAAAACCTCTCATTACATTTATGTCACATCAAAAACTCTCATAACATTTATGTCACATCAAAACCTCTCATCACCTTTCTGTCACATCAAAACCTCTTATTACGTTTCTGTCACATCAAAATATCTTATTACCTTTGTCACATCAAAACATCATCACCTTTCTGTCACATTAAAACCTCTCATTACCTCTGTCACATCAAAACCTCTCAACATGTGAGTGTACCTTTATTGTTTATTTTGCAGAACCAGGGTTGCATAATCATGCTACATATCCCTAACCTCATCATTCTATAATGTGGGGGAAATTGGGTCACTTAATAGCTCTGCCATCATCGTTGTTATAGAACCAAACATATTAACTGTTATCATTAACAGAGCCACTGGATAACTACAACTGTAGTTATAACAGTAGAAGTAGACAGACAATTCTGTGCTAATTGCCGTCAAAAGTCTACATATTATATATATTCAATATATATATATATATACATGTGTGTGTTGTTGCTGGAATATTTGTGTTCCTCTCATGTGGATTGATTATAAATCATCTACACTGTTGTTTCATGTGAATTGACTATATGTCATCTACTCTGTTGTGTCATGTGGATTGACTATCAATCATCTACTCTGTTGTGTCATGTGGATTGACTATAAATCATCTACTCTGTTGTGTCATGTGGATTGACTATAAATCATATGCTCTGTTGTGTTATATAGATTGACTATAAATCATCTACTCTGTTGTGCAGTGTAGATTGACTATAAATCATCTACTCCGTTGTGTCATGTGGGTTGACCTTATATCAACTTGTCTTCAGCTTTTATTAATCATTATTTGACATTTTCTGTCCAGACAGTTGTCCCCATAACGGCCGATTTGAATGTATTACAATTTTGAACAAGTCTTCCTCTCAGTCGTTAACCCTTAGATTTAAACCTTTAGCCCTATAGTTTGACCTGAGTGCTCTTTCGCTATACACAGCAATCCCTTTATTGTGACCTGTGCACTGTTTTGCTAAAGACAGTAAGCCCGCTGTTGTGGCCTGTGCACTGGTTTGCCATAGACAGTAAGCCTGCTGTTGTGGTCTGTGCACTATTTTGCTGTAGATAGTAAGCCCACTTTTATGGCCTGTGCACTAATTTGCTGTCGATAGCCTGCTGTTGTAGTCTGTGCTACACTGTTGTGCCATAGATAGTAAGCCCATTGTTGTGGTCTGTGCACTGTTTTATCATAGACAGTAAGCCAGCTGTTGTGGTCTGTGCACTATTTTGCTGTAGACAGTAAGCCCACTGTTGTGGTCTGTGCATTATTTTACCATGACCTGAAAGTCCTCTGCTGTGGGCTAAGCACAATTTTGTTTATTACTGTTATTCATTTTGTGAGCTGGAGGGATCACATCTTATACTAATAAAGTTAATAATTTAAATCCTAACCAAGCCACAGCCTCGATTTCAAACAAAGATGTCGGCATTCAGTGGTGAAAATATAATGTACGCGGGTAAGTTAATAAGTAAGTCACAAATGGCTGTAGAAAAATACGCAGTTCTTCTTCTGCGTTCATCCGGATTTTTTTTTTGGACGTGATTGCGTTGTGCCTATTTACAGCAGAGCTGCGTTCTTGCGCCGTTCGGCCGACTTCTGCGGGCATTTGTTGACCAGGTTAACCTTCCCGGATACGCAGTTCTATGGAGCTGGTTTGGGAGGACTGATAAAACGATGGGATAAGTGCATCAATTTTGGTGGAAATTATGTTGAGAAATAAATGGACGATGTATGTATAAAAATAAACTGGTTTCAAGTTATCATATTTAGTTTTTTTTTTTTTTTTTTCTACAGCCTATTTGTGACTTACTTATTAACTTACCCTCGTATTTAGTGTTCCATTTTTGGTGTGTACATTTATGCATTGGCGGAGGGAAACATCCCTTTCAGCTGCACACAACTTGGAAGCATTGAGTTGATTTTGAGATTTTCAAAACAATGATATGAACATTGGTTGTTCAGAAAGCATTGGAAAACTGCTGAACATAAACTTGCAGAGTAAATCACATACAGCCCCCCAAAAATGCTGGGGTAGACTGCGATGTCTTGTAAAGAACATGCTAATAAATGTGACATTTGACAATGGCTGAGACATAGGGCACTGTCAGTGATGGTAGTGGGAAATGTTGACATCTTTGTATTTTGTACTTTATGTGTGGGTGCAGGTGATGGAAAATAGTGCAGAACTTTTCATTAGGATTAATGATTTGAAAAGACTACAAATGAAAGGAAATGAGGGGCTGCGTAGTCTGAAGGTATGGTGTCTGCCTCGAGTGCTGGAGGTCCTGGGTTCAAGCCCCGGTGAGGACCAGGATTTTATTCACGTGGACCTCTAGTAATATTTCCCCTGGTCTCTGGGTAGTGAGATCGGACACCCGTGTGTATTGTTGTGTACGTAAAAAATCCCTTGGCAGTTGGAAATCGAAAAAGAGTAGCCTAACGACACTGCCCGGGCAAAATTTCGAGTTAAAAATCTACCCAGAGTATTTCATTATCCTCGCTGGTGCTACAGAATTCGTGCACTGAGCTGAGTTTCTCCAAACTCAGGTTTGAGTTAGGAGGAGAACGGAGCACTTATGGGTTACACCCGTGTGCTGTGATGTTGATCCATAGACTAAACTAAACAAATAAAAGGGATGTTGAATATTTCAGTGGTAAGATGATGGTGCCGGCTCTGTGGCAAAGGGGTTACGGACGCAGTTCATAATCCTGCATACCACGTTCGAAACACAGCTGCAGGCGGTTTGGCAGCAGATTGCCTTCAGTTGGCTTTTTATGAAAATGGTATATGTGTCGGTTGTTCAGAAAGCAGTGGCAAACTACTGAACATAAACTTGCCAAGAGATCACAGTCAAACAATGATGGAGTTGACTACTATATCCTGTAAAGGATATGCAACTAACTTTAATTTTAAGATGACGGTACATGCAGGAAGATCAAAAGAAGTGGTGGAATAAAAAAGGTAGCCTTGTATATTCAAATACTGGGCCGGGGAGATAGGAGGGAGACAGAGAAAAATCTATGCGGGGAGATTAAATAGCCGGCAACAAGTCATTCTACAAGCAACAGCAAATTCATTCACATATCTGGACACAGAGGGTTGGCGAGTGGTGACCACTGGCATCTGCTCCAGATAGGTGCCTGAAGTAGTAACAGAGGTTGATGGATGTGACCTTTCATGTATCCCCTCCTGGGCTGAGATACAGGCTGTCTGAAGGCCAAGGTGAACAAGGTTCAACGGGTAATCATACTCTCGTACAATCACTGATTAATGGCATGTTTGTAGCAGAATGTACAATAAGATATTCTTCATCATTGTTACAGTCAGAAAATGGTGTCAGCAGCATTTGCTCCTATACTCGATGTATTTGCATTTCCTATTCTTGATGTACATAATTTTGTTGTAGCATATGCTACATTGTTCATGACTTAACATACTGTGAAGTGTTCACATTTTTACCTGTATGTCATCATGTTAATCTGGAACATATTTATGTGTGTGAGTTATGTTGTTTTATTGTGGAAGAGTGAGTCAGTTATTTTGGACTGAAACGTGATATTGTGTCAAAGAAGTTTGAAAACCTGATTGTTTGGTCTAAAATATATGTGTTGTATTTTTTTTTTTTTCATTTGGTGGTTGGAAATTGGCTATCTAGCATTAAATAATCACATTCTGAAATCATATTCGACTTGTTAACATGCGCATTAATTTGTGTATTGTCGTCTGTCTTGCGAATGGACACAGAATGCAACTAGAAAACTCAACATAAGGAAACACATAGATACAAGTGAACATTTGATACAAGTCAGCAATGCACATGTTCTAACAAATGACATTCTTAAGTTAGAATAACGAAGACACAAACAATAGTTTGCACGATTTATTGCCTGGCATATTTCGCTGCATCTCATCAGGTACATACTGCAGAAATCACACAACTTACGTGAATTAATTAGATAAATCCTTCAAACTGAAATATACACATGTTCGCACAGTAATGTCGATTGTCTACCACGGTAATTTTAAACTGACTAACATGTCTTTCTGCTTGCACAAGGACGGCTTACGAAGATTGATTATTATAGCTTCAGCAAACTTTAACAATCGACTACTTTGTGTGTTGAACAACACCCGGAAGGCACTGTCTCTTTCAACCACGTGACCGCTCTCGAGCACATGTCTCCCGACCGATGAAGCCGGACTGTTCCGGTGTGTCGGCCTGCCTAGGCTACCATCTTCTGTGTGTAGTATCTTGTCCACCCAATTCGGAATATGTTCCGAAACCCTGCAATGTAACTGTCGCTCAGTTCTGCCTATGTAGATGGCCTCGCATCTGCATGTAAATTGGTAAATACAATTTGATTTGGCGTACAAAGCTACAGGTTCTTTTACTGCTGGGACGGGGATCGGTGCGGTTCTGTACCTGATGACTAGAGCTGCAGCACAGAATGTTCGCTCGACTGCTGTGGTGAGCCGGTCCCGCAGACGTTGCATTACGTCATCTCCTCGGAAGGTTAGCTGGATGAATACCTTGAGTTTAGGGACTGTAGTTACTTCTGATTTCGGTTTGGGCTGTTGGCAGTGGCGCTTTATAAATCCTGTGGAGTACCCATTCAGGTTTAAGGCATTCTTCAGAGTTTTAAATTCCTCTGTCAGTGTGTCCTGGGTGCATATCTTCCTAGCACGGTCAAACAGGGTCCGTACTAAGCCCCGTTTGTACTGGACAGGTGCGAAGCTCTGAAAATTTAAGTATTGGCCAGTCCATGTTTCTTTGCGGTACACCGATCTTTGAATTGTGCCGTCTGCTCTACGTCTCATTAGGATATCTAGAAACGGCAACGCTTCGTTGTGTTCGTGTTCCATAGATAAAGAGATGTTTATATGTGTCTCGTTCATTGTGGCCTGGAACGACGTTGCTTGTAGCTCGTCTGTGGTGATAATTAGTATATCGTCCACGTAACGACGGTAAAAGGCCAAGTTATTGATTTCTGAGGATCTCTTTTCTTCTAAGTGTGCCATGAAGATGTCCGCTAGAATAGGCCCAAGTGGGCTCCCCATGGCCACTCCGTCAATTTGGCGATATGACTTGTTTAGAAAATTGAATTGTATGTTGGCAGTACATAATTTTAATAGCCTCTCTAGAATAGCTGAAAATTTGAAACACTGAAGAATGCCTTATACCTGAATGGGTACTCCACAGGATTTATAAAGCGCCACTGCCAACAGCCCAAACCGAAATCAGAAGTAACTACAGTTCTAAACTCAAGGTATTCATCCAGCTAACCTTCCAAGGAGATGACGTAATGCAACATCTGCGGGACCGGCTCACCACAGCAGTCGAGCGAACATTCTGTGCTGCAGCTCTAGTCATCAGGTACAGAACCGTACCGATCCCCGTCCCAGCAGTAAAAGAACCTGTAGCTTTGTACGCCAAATCAAATTGTATTTACCAATTTACATGCAGATGCGAGGCCATCTACATAGGCAGAACTGAGCGACAGTTACATTGCAGGGTTTCGGAACATATTCCAAATTGGGTGGACAAGATAGTACACACAGAAGATGGTAGCCTAGGCAGGCCGACACACTGGAACAGTCCGGCTTCATCGGTCGGGAGACATGTGCTCGAGAGCGGTCACGTGGTTGAAAGAGACAGTGCCTTCCGGGTGTTGTTCAACACACAAAGTAGTTGATTGTTAAAGTTTGCTGAAGCTATAATAATCAACCTTCGTAAGCCGTCCTTGTGCAAGCAGAAAGACATGTTAGTCAGTTTACAATTACCGTGGTAGACAATCGACATTACTGTGCGAACATGTGTATATTTCAGTTTGAAGGATTTATCTTCTTCTTCTTCTTCGTTCATCCAGAGTTTTTTTTCGGACGTGATTGCGTTGTGCCTGTTTACAGCAGAGCTGCGTTCTTGCGCCGTTAGGCCGACACATCCGACTTCTGCGGGCATTTCTTCTTCTTCTTTTCGTTCATCCGGAGTGTTTTTTTTTTTCAGATGTGATTGCGGTGTGCGTTAGGCACCCTTGGGTTGAAAACCCTTAGGTCACACATCCGGCTTTCGCATGCATTTTTGACCAGGTTAGCAATCCTGGGAGACTCTCACTTTTGTGGTACCGTCCACATCCCAGCTGGTCAAGTTCAAACAGTCGAGGACTTCGGTCATCCCTCAAGAGAAGGAAGGCACAGTCCATAGCATTTTCCGCCATCCTAGGTTGCTTCCATAGTTGCAGGGCCGACACATAGCGCCCTGATACTGGGCTCACCGAGGGAATGGTCACGTCATGCTCATGGCTGCTTTAATTCCTCACTTCAATATATTGGGCTTTTCGTTCGCCCCGGGCCGTTCCCGCACAAACCAGACAGGTCTGCAGAAGGTATTCACTTAGCGAGTTTTCGCACATGTGCTTGTCGTTGCGCCCGTCAGAGCTGTTCCAGGCACGACAGACATTCGGAAAAGTACCTAGTCAGAGCTGTTCAGAACAAGAGCGGCATTCGGAAACTAGGTAGTCAGGGCTGTTCCTAGCACGGGAGACATTCGGACGAGACATTTCACTCGGACGTAAATGCGTAGTGTCAATTTTTAGTTTGCCACCCGTAGGACGACACTTCCGACTTCCGGCGGTCATTTTTTAGTGAGGTTAGCCTTCCTCTGGTTTCGAGACACGTTAGACTGTTGTAATGTCACCCACATCTCAGCTGGTCAAGATAGAACGATCAACGATATTGTGGTCTGCCCTCAAGGGAAGGTAGGGGCAGACCATGGGCATTATCTCGCTATCCAAGGAGGCTTCCATAATTGCAGAGCCGGCACATATTGCTCTGAGACTGGGCTCACCCAAGGAGTTTCCACGTCCTGCTCATGGCTGCTTTAGTTCCTCACTTCCATGTGTTGGGCATCCCACTTGCCACTGATCGCTCAATCACACACCAGGAGCAGTCAGACTGCGAGTGACATCCACTCGGTAAGCTTTTACTTGTGACTTCAGACCACGCAATAGGTTCGCTCGCCGTGCGTTCCATTTCGCGTTGATGAGACATTCTTCCACTTTTGTCTACACTCTCTGAGTTAGATACAGACAGTTTCCGTAACCCTTCGACTGGGGCACTTTTCTGACTTTTGTGTACTCGCTGACGAGGTAGGCTACATGTGCTGCCGGCTCAGCACCTTACCTTCATGCAGCAGTGAACGGGAAACGGCCAGGCCCCTTCATCCGGGAATCTCTCATATCCCCCAGCTGAGAGCCTTTGAACATGTATCAGACCTGAGCATGTAGCTTGCTCAGTATCATGTTTCTATTTTCCGGTAGACGGGTATCGGCCTGGCTCTCAGATCCGAGGGTTTGTGGCTTAGAGGCGTTCAGCCACAGCCCTCGACAGTGAACCTTAAGAGTTTCCGGTAGACTGGTATCGGCCTGGCTCTCAGATCCGAAGGTTTGTGGCTTAGAGGCGTTCAGCCACAGCCCTCGACAGGGAGCCTTAAGAGTTTTGTCCGGACCAAAAACGTCTGCCTTCGAGCACCTTTTAAACTTTTGACTGTTATCCTCAGTCTATACCTGCAGAGCAGCAGGTTGTGTCTCTCTTAGTCTGGTCCCTATCCCATAAGCTGTCCGATATGTAGTTTTTCATCCATCGGCAAGCAAATGGGGTCGATGGGACACGCAAGCTCCCCCACCACGTCAAGGTGGAGATACATCAGGGGAGCTGCGGGCATTTGTTGACCGGGTTAACCTTCCCGTGGAAGGATTTATCTAATTAATTCACGTAAGTTGTGTGATTTCTGCAGTATGTACCTGATGAGATGCAGCGAAATATGCCAGGCAATAAATCGTGTAATCTATTGTTTGTGTCTTCGTTATTCAAATTCATCACGGGAAAACATTGTTTTGAATTCTTAAGTTAGAAAACTGAAATATCACAGTCACAAGTCAGTAATGCACATGTCCTAACAAATGAAATTCTTAAGATAGAACACTGAAATGTCACAAGTCAGTAATGCACATGTTCTAACAAATGACATTCTTAAGTTAGAAAACTGAAATGTGAAAAGTTAGTAATGCACATGTTCTAACAAATGAAATTCTTAACTGATTCTCTGCCAAACAATAAGTGGGTCCTGACCAAACAGAAATTGATGGCAGAAAATGGGAAGTAGGGGTGTGTCACAATAATGATTTCAAAATTGCTTAAATGGTAGCAAATATTTGTATTTTATATCAAATTAAAGAAGATTGCACAAGGAGCATGGCAATGTTAATAATTATGTGAAATGTTGGAAAAATTATAACAATAATGATATACGGTGGTACCTCAGGTTATGAATGTAATTTGTTCCAGAACTCGGTTCGTAACCCGAAAAGTTCGTAACCCGAAACATTGAAATCAATTAAATGAAGACAATCTGTTTCAAGATGAAAGAATCGTTCTTTTTTCCCATTAACATTTGGTCATTTACCTGACAAAATGCAAAGAATATGTGTACTTCACATTTTAAATAAAGAGAAAGAAAACAACCAAATGAATTAAATGTAAAATAAAAAGAAATTTAGTCTATCTTTATTACCAAGAAAACGATCACGGGAAATTTGTCACTTTCTTTGTTGTTCTGAATCATTAGTTTCAGGAGTATCTTGTCGCTGTTTCTTGGCAGCCGACTGGGAATCTTTCTGCGCCAAGAAACTATCAAGGGCAATTTGTCGCTTCCTTTGCTGGAGAATTTTTCTGAAGTGGGCCATAGTGTTATCATTCATCACTGTCGTGAAATGCAGCCTTTACATATCAGAGCAATTTTCGGTTCACTTTTGATGGACCATGTAGAGAAGTTACAGAAGAACAAATGCAATTCTCTATAATAAAGAATGCTGGGGGAGGAAGAAACTGACCCTTAATTGATAATAATACCACACAGGCATGCAGTGTTAAATGGACCGCGACTGTGAATGGCAAGTAAAACTGCCCAGGCATGATGCAAGCAACCTGGGGCTGTAAACATGCCAAGTCCAGCTGATCACACAGACTCAGCAGAGTGTGAAACAGAACTTGTAAAACCGATCCAACACTTGACTAGAGGCTAGTAATTACCTGTAGAAAGGTCGAAAGGCGGGGTGTTAGAAGGATAATAAACCATTCGGACTGGATCCAGAAATTAGGTGTTTGGTGTCTGACCGAGGCAATTAACTGAAGTGTCAGGACTGGTCACACATAGTAAATGTTGGCTATTAAAACAGAATTAGGAATGCCAGAGGGTGTGACGGCCAGTTTTGCAGTGAGAATTGCAATTAACGCCAGGGGGAGATAAGGAAGAATTTATGACTGGAATTCCTGGGAGATAAGTGTCTACTTCTAGGCTAGGTATAAAAATCCATGCTAGACCTGTTCCCTTTAGAATAAGTCAGACATTGGAACAGGTATGAACTCTACTTGTATACGTTTGTATCCCTAGTAATGTTAGTTCTCAGTAACTATTGCAGTCTTTTAGATGTATGTACTGATTTTCAGTCTATATCTGACCTAGGTTATTGTAAGAATTATCCTTGTCTCAGGTTACTCGAGTGTACACTATTCTTTCTCAGTTCAGTGTATACTTTTATGTGTCTTAGCAGATGCTTGCCATTTCTTTGTAAACTAGACTAGTCTCTTTTTGGTGTGTGCATTTTTTGTACAGAATATAGTCAACTGACTACATTCCTTTTAATTCTTACCAAAGCAGTGGCTAATTTGTGATTGGGCAGATTAGCAATGTGCCTGTTCTGTGTAATCACTTCAATTAGACTTGTTGTATATCTCATTTTGTAGCTATACAATATTATTACTAATTAGTAATCCATTATGCTATTATGTTGGGCATCATGATATACCAATTTTGAATTAATATACTTTAGATTTAAGTGATGTTGATTTGTTATATGGTAACTCACTAAGAAGAATTTGGTGTTATGCTATTGTGTGCGCATTGGCACATTGGCCATCGATTGCATTGGAATCAGAGGTGTAATGGTACAGATATTACCCACAACTGGTATAGGATATATGGTGCTTAACCCTTTCAGTGTATTTTGGATGGAGCGGCTGTATGACCCAGAATGTCGGTATTAGCGACATGGATAGACGCATAATGTAATAATTACAGACGTGTGAGACAATTGAAAAGCCCGTCCCCGACTAAGACAGTAGGAGAGAGATATGGAGTGAGAAGGAGGATGGTGAACGCAGTAGAGCTGGAAGATAAACTTAGCCAGACTGGTCATTGTATATGGGTCTGATAGAATGTATGTAGTACCTAGGATTGTACTGATCTAGAACTAAGTATAACACATTCTTGACTTTTTCTTACTAGCTCTCACAAAGAGCACCTATGTATAGATCTCAAGAACTAGAGACGATTAGGTAGTGCCAGGACTGACAGGCGTCAGAATACCAGCAAGCTGTTTTGTTTCTACTGGAGAGTGGAGATTTGACCATAGCTGCTTAGCTGATCTGGACCACAGATCCAGATAGTTGACAAGTAACATTGAAGTTATGTAATGTTTGTCATCGCTATCAATATGTTATATGATTTCATCATCATCATCTGCTGAGGATGGGGACGGAGCACTTATGGGAATGCCCCGAGTGCTGTGATGTCGATTCCTAAATCAATCAATCAATCAATCAATCAATCATCATCATCTTGAAAAACAGATGTCTAATAATAATGATAGTGTAACAGAGTAGCTTAGGAGTAAAGAGTTAAGGAATGCTGCGCATTCCTTGACTAGTGGGAAAACCATAGCTAGTGAACGTGTGTGCACGAATGAAGAAGTGTATCTAGGCTGGGACACACGTCACTTGGGGGTCAGCTAGCAAGCCCCCTCTGCTGTGTGTCCACCGTGACGAGGTAGAGGGGCTTGTGCGTCCCAATGACCCCAAGAGCTATGCCGACGGTAGCACAGCTACTGGTAGGGCCACCCATGTCGGACAGGTCAAGGGAGAGGGACCAGACGAAGAGACACACAAACCTGCTGCCTTGTAGGTAGACTGGGGACAGTCAAAGGCTAGGGAAAGCACCCCAAATACATGCTTGTTGAAATCGGATGTACTGAGCCACAGGCTTGACAAAGCAGTGCAACGTGAAACCTGCTGCCTTGTAGGTAGACTGGGGACAGTCAAAGGCTAGGGAAAGCACCCCAAATACATGCTTGTCGAAATCGGATGTACTGAGCCACAGGCTTGACAAAGCAGTGCAACGTGAAACCTGCTGCCTTGTAGGTAGACTGGGGACAGTCAAAGGCTAGGGAAAGCATCCCGAATAAATGCTTGTCGAAATCGGATGTACTGAGCCACAGGCTTGACAAAGCAGTGCAACGTAACTTAATTCATGATGTCACAAATCAAAATTAATCGATATGGTGCTAATCCCGTGAAGTCCCATCAGGCGGTGATAGTGCCGGGCCCCCTGCCTCGAGGGGGTCCACCCATGACTACTGGTGGTCACCTTCCCCTGTGCTGTGGAGTCAAGGCACAGAGGAGTAGGTTAAGAGCTATTGACCAAATACCCCGGACACTCAACATACTACAGTGGAATGCCGAAGGAGTTTACAAGAAGAAAGACTCCCTAACACAGCGTCTTCATAAAGATAGAATAGATGTGGCATGCATTCAAGAGACACACCTCAACGCCAATCACAAATTCTCAGTCAGAGGATATCAGGCCACACGTTTCGACCGCGAAGGACACAAAGGAGGAGTTCTAATACTTACACGAAATACAATACCTTGCAGCGAAGTATCTGTGAATCTCTGACAACCAAACGGAAATTATAGGTGTTGATATAATGATAAAGGACGTGAAAATAAGAATCTACAATCTATATAGCCCAGCAGATAAGGACCTTACACTCTCAAACATGAAAATAACTGACACAAACTGCATTATTGTCGGAGACTTTAATAGCCGTTCAGAAAGATGGGGATACCCAGATACTGACAAAAGAGGAGATGAATTGGAGGACTGGGAAATAGACTCAAATCTCCATCTACTCAACAAAGCGGATGACACACCGAGCTTCTACTCCAGAAGATGGCTTACCACTTCTACTCCAGACTTAGCTTTCTGCACAGGAGACATCCTCCACAAAATCGATCGCCATGTGCTGGACCAATTAGCAGGTAGTGACCACAGACCAATCAAGCTTGAAATGAATATGGAGTATGTTCCACAGGAGCAAAAGCCCTTGCCCCGCTGGAATTACAAACGAGCAGATTGGGACAGATTTGCCATACTAACAGACAAATATTGTGAAAACATAAATACACGATATGGCAACATAAAGCAAATGGTGGAAAGTCTAAACAGAGCGATAATACAGGCAGCCACTGAGTCCATTCCAAGAGGAGCGAGGAAAAATTACAAACCATACTGGACTGAAGAACTACAAAGTTTGGAGGACAAAGTTGAAGATGCCAGGAAGACAGCAGAGAGAGAACAAACAATTGAAGCAAACATCTCTCTCAAAGCCATCTCAGCAAAATATAAAAGAACAGTAAATCAAACAACAAGAGATTGTTGGAGGGAAAAAACAGAAAACCTGAATTTTGACAGGGATGGAAACAAACTATGGAAACTAGTGAAAGCCATGAACAATGAAGGACCTAGAAACAAACAAATAACAATTAAACAAGGAAATGCCTTGCTTACAGGCAAAAAGGCTGCAAATGCACTAATGGAACACTATGCAAATGCAAACCACATTGATATTACAACCGAACAGAAGAAAGCAATCAAAGACAAACAGATACATCATAGAAATACAGAGACAGCAGCAGAATATATGATGGCAAATCTAACAATGGAAGAAATGGAACAGGCAATGAATACCCTAAAAAAGAAGAAATCACCAGGAAAGGATGGAATCACAAATGAAATGCTAATAGGACTAGGCACCAAGGCAAAGAAGAAACTACTAGCAGTCCTAAATAACAGCTGGAAGAGAGGAATAGTCCCACAGGCATGGAAGGAAGCTATACTAATACCAGTCCCAAAGAAAGGAAAAGACCTGGAAGAACCAAATGGCTATCGACCTATCAGTCTACTGAGCTGTGTAGGAAAATTAATGGAACGCATTATCAATGGCAGGCTAACATGGCATCTGGAAGAAAACAAACTCTTAACACCACACCAAGCAGGATTCAGAAAATACAGATCCACTGAAGATCAAATAACCTATATAGCTCAGGAAATAGAGGATGCCTTCCAAGAGAAAAAGCACACACTAGCAGTCTGGATAGATTTAGAAAAAGCATTTGATAAAGTATGGAAGGAAGGACTGAAAGTAAAACTGCAAAACATGCATGTTTGTGGAAAAATGTATAAATGGATCAGCCACTACCTTGAGAACAGAACTGCCAGGACAAAAGTACAAGGACAAACAAGCAAAATGATGCTGCTGGAGCAAGGTGTCCCCCAAGGAGGAGTTCTTTCACCAACATTATTCCTAGCATATATAAATGACATCACAGAAAATTTTCCAGCCAGAGTACACACATCCTCCTTTGCAGATGACCTAGCCATATGGACATCTGAAGAATATATTAGTACAGCTAACAGCAGAATACAGCAAGCCTTATTAGCGCTAGAGGACTGGTCAAAATCATGGCTAGTGAAGATAAGTGAGGAGAAAACAACATGCACAGTGTTCTCCCTCTCAAATAAAACTCAGCAACCTAAGCTGGTATTGAATGGAAAAATATTGCGCCATGAAGAAAATCCAAACTATCTAGGAGTCACCTTTGATCGTCGCCTGACATGGAAGACACAGGTTGAGAAAAATCGAACAAGAGCAAGGCAGAGAATGGCAATCATGAAAAAGCTTGCTGGTACAACGTGGGGAGCAGATGAGAAAGTTCTCAAGAAGTTATATACTGGACGGGTGAGGCCAGTACTGGAATATGGCATTGCAGCTTGGGCAACAGCAGCTAAGTCAAACTTTAACAAAATAAGTAGAGTCCAAAACCAAGGAATGCGAATCATAACTGGAAGCCTGAAGACAACTGCCTATTAATGAACTAGAAAAGATCACTTGTTTACAACCAATGCAGGATAGAAGAGATAGCAGAGCCCAGCAACAAGCAGAAAAATTTAGAAGATTGACAGACCACCCTATGTACAACAGATTTAATGGTTTTGGAAAGGGAAGACTGAAGCGTAGCAACTTTGTAGAAACTGCAAAACGAAGGATTAGGGCAGATCCTATACTTAACATATCAACAGTCAAGCCCATACACAATGCACACAACTTCTCAGCTTGGAGACAGCAGCAACTGCCTGAGATGATAGAAAACATTCCTGGTATTGAGAAAAAGAACACTCAGCATGAAACCGAAAGAAGAGAAATAACCCTAAACTACATAAAAGAACATTACCCAAGCAGGAATTGGACCCATGCATATACAGATGGATCAGCCAAAAATTCAATAGAGAATGGAGGAGGAGGAATTCTCCTAAATTTAAAAAATGGAGTGAAAAAAAACACATTCAATGGCAACTGGAAAATTGTCAAGTAACTTCAAAGCGGAGGTAGAGGCTTTGAAAACTGCAGCAGAAATGCTCCTGATGGAGGAAAATAAAGAGAAGCAAATAGCTATCTTCACAGATGCAAAGTCAGCTGTCTCAATACTCAAGAGCAATAACAGCACAGAACTAACTGACCTAAGAGCAGCACTCCATGGTCTATGCCAGAAATCCAAAAAAGTTGTAATACAGTGGATCCCATCACATTGCAGTATACCTGGAAACGAAGAGGCTGACAGACTGGCAAAAGAGGGCGGACGACTACCACAGCCTGACATAGACATAACCTATAATGAGGCAAAGAGGTTGATAAAAAGCACTTATAGAACCAAATGGGAATCAGAGCATCCAGGCCATCAGAAGGATGATGCATATTACAAACTCGACCGAAGAGAACAAGTAGCAATCTTCAGACTCCGCACAGGACATAACAGGCTGAAATACCACTTGTTCAATAAACTAAAGATAGGAGATACTGATGAATGTAATTGTAGAACTGGAAAAATGACAGCAAAACATTTGCTGCAGGATTGCCCAACGTATGCAGAACAGAGAAAGATATTTTGGCCCACACCTGCTTCATTTGAGGACAAGCTCTATGGAGATATCAACAAGCTCAAGTTGACCGCAGCTTACTTTAACTACATTCAGGTTGACATCTAAAGGTGCATGAAGACCCAGAGGCATGAAATGAAATATTGCTTGGATAGCAAATCCATTATGTGGAAAGTCCAAATCGAAAGCTCGCTGTGTGGGCTTCATAAAAGGTGGAAAAGTGTCCTAGTGGCACGAAATGGAATATTGCTTGATAGCAAATCCATTACGTGGAAAGTCCGAATCAAAAGCCCATTGTGTGGGCTTCATAAAAGGTGGAAAAGTGTCCTAGTGGCATGAAATGGAATATTGCTTGGATAGCAAATCCATTACGTGGAAAGTCCGAATCGAAAGCTCACTGTGTGGATGTCATCTGCAGACTGCATACTTCTGGTTTCCGGAAGAACAGCCTATGGTGAACGGAAGGCCCAATATACGGAAGTGAGGCTAAGCAGCCATGTGCAGGACGTGACGATTCCTTGGGTGAGCCCAGTACCAGAGCGCTATGTATCGGCTCTGCAAGTATGGAAGCCTCCTTGGATGGCGGGGAATGCCCATGGTCTGCCCCTGCCTTCCCTTGAGGGCTGACCAGGATTTTTGGCTGTTCTATATGGACCAGCTGGGATGGGGGATAACACCACAACAGTGAGAGTCAAACGTCCTAAGAAACCCCCGGGAAGGTTAACCCGGTCAACAAATGCCCGCAGAAGTCGGATGTGTCGGCCTAACGGCGCAAGAACGCAGCTCTGCTGTAAACAGGCACAACGCAATCACATCTGAAAAAAAACTCCGGATGAACGAAGAAGAAGAAGAAGAAGCTAGCAAGCAAGAAGGTAAACATCGGATTCTGAGTAGACTATCATTATGCTGTAGTGGAACGATTCGACAAATAAAGAATGTTATAAACAACGGAGACTTGTGTCCTATACGATCACGTGCCTTCTAACCTGTGTGAAACATCACTACACTGTAATACAGGTTGATTTGGTGCCTTTGACCTTAAAAAACAACATGGGATGTTGAGGAGAGAGTTACCGCCATGGAATATTGTTGTGTCTGGGCGTCTGGAGAAGGAAGTTTTTTAAGTAAATAATAATAAGAAACGCAACAGCTGAAAGCCCGCCCAGGGGTAGTTGTTGTGGGTTCTCAGTGTATTTCTGTTTAAAAAGGAGATCGATTTCTCAGGACAGCTCAGAAGGTTTGATTGTTAAACTTAATTTTTTGAAAGACTGATGTTTTTATCTGATAAATAGTCTGAAATAACTTGATCACTGACCAACGCTAATTGCATAATAAGATCAAGTAATGCCGTTTTGCCTCAAAAATTAGTACACAAGGTTATCAGAATGAACTCGCTGATTACATGTTACAACTTATGAAATTTTGAAGTACCAGAAATGATTTGATTTCAACAGAACGATAAGCTGATCCAAATAAAACTCCAAGTAAAACAAAGAATGGTGAAAATTATGAGTTTTAACTCATTGGACTGTTGAAGGTGAAGTCAAGGTTATATTGCAAATTCCATAGTTATTGAGTCGAGATCCTCAATATTCTCTACAGTTACTTCACTTAAATGAAAGCATTGATGAAAATTATCTCAAGTCAAAATTTGGTATACTCAATTTAAACTGACAGTTGTTGAGATGCCACGTAACAAATAAGGGAGTGGATAGCGTCAGGTTTAAATCCAATTATTCTCGACTGAATCATTTTTACGCTGAAACATATGAAAATGCCAGATTGCTGTTGGAAAGTAATTTTTGCTGAAACCATGAGCAGTTGTCGGTTGCGTGAAGGTGACCTTGCTTGACGGAAGTTAAAGTCCAACGCATACAGTTAATCGAGCAAGTAATCAAGCAGTCTTGTAGCGAGCGTTATATCGAGCACAATCAACGTCAGGAAAATAACTGGAAAGAACTGACTTCGACTTCGATTGAACTAACAAATCCAGAGGCTCTTCTTTGTTCTGCGCCTTTCAACGGTGTCGATTAGAGTCCTTTGTTTTGTGGTGTTGGTATTTCTGCATCAGGATTTCATTTAAATTCTTTTATTAGGATTCGGGATTGCAACGGAAAATTTTCTTCGTCAGGATCTTCGATTGGAGTATTTAGTTAGTATAGTTAGATAATAGGTAATATTAGAGTAATTAGTTGAACAGATTGTGTATTTGAAATTAATATTGTTTGAAATATTTTGTATATTGCTTGATAATTTTCAGTACAGATTCTAGAATGCAACCCCAAGAATTTTCACAGGTACTGACTGGAGTTGGTGGGGCAATAGCAAGGTTGGATGCAGTATTAAGACAACGTAGTCGAGGTTTCCAATCGAATGGCCAGTATGATACCATTACGCCAAGGCCACATCAAAGCTCAACCTGCTTTAGAAAACAACCGCTTTATAACAACGACAGAAACTGTCACAGATGGAATGTAAACGACGTGACGAGAACACGAAGGTATGAAGAGAGACAACATGGCAAGCCAGAGGACAATAGTTGGCAGAGACAGAATTTTTATAAGAAAAAATGGAACTGGCCATCTAATAGTGAGGAGCAGAAAACATTACGAAATCAATGGTTTGAAATCAGAAGATTGAGATATGCACTCGCAAAGTCAAACAAAGGAGAAAATCAGCATCAGACTAATAGAACCTTAGCTGATGATCGACAGGTATTTTCAATTTTAGGGGTAGACAGGAAAGAGAGACACAGACGCAGATGATTGAAGTGGTAGAACGGAACACACAGACACAAGTTGATATAGTAGGAAAGAAAACCCAGATACAACCAAACAACAAGATAACGAAGGGAAGTCAAACCGCGTTGGTAGAAACTCAATCAAAGCCAACTGACTTGAAAGTGACGAAGAGAAACACCGTTGCATTAAAGAGAGACACAGGTACAAAAGTTAGACAACCCAAGACAGAAGACAGCAGAAAGAAAATTAGAAAGAGTGTTAGGGCTTAGAAATAGAAAAACTTTGCTCATGTATAATCAGTAGATGTGGAACCGAGGAATCTTATGAATCAGAATCTTCAGACCTCACAGATTTTGATATAGAATGTACACCAGACAGAGATTTAAAAGGAATGAATAGGAACGATCCTGACTCGAAGCGAGATGTTTCCTCGTGCGGTATGGTTAGTGGTAGACAAGCAGGCAAATTTTTAGTTAGTGACTCTTCGGAACAAGATAACAGTATATATGGCAGAAAAGTAGCAAAAGCCAGGAGACGAATTCCAAGGATGGGAGTAAATGATACAAAAGATGTTTATCTATTGGAAAGTGGAACACAAAAACAACAAAAGACTGAAGCAGAGTTGCACACTAGAAGTCTCATGAAGGCATTAAGACCATGGTTATATGGAAATAACAAATACGTGTAACTGAGCTTGGAATAATTCAGATTCGATGAGAGTTGTAAGGGCCCAGTGTCATATACTATTAAGAATCAAATTTCAGGGCATGTTGCACGTTCACATGTAGAGCACTTAAGGCGGGATAATGAGGAAAGGGATGCAGAGAATGGTAATAATAATTATGGTTCCGATGAAATATTGTCAGGTGGACAGATTGTCAGACAATCGGTATATCCTATACCTATAGAGAATGGGAAACAAGTGACAACAGCATCTACTACAGCTGAACAAGAAGAAACATTACCAAAAACAGTCATGACAGAGGAAAATAACATGTATGACGATTATATTAGCGAAGAATCAGTCAAGGAAAAAATAGAACCACCATTTATGAATACAAGACAGGCAGTAAAAAGAAAGTTGGATAGACAGAAAGAAAAAGAAATTAAGAGACAAAGAAAACTTAGAGTGAATTCTTCAAGTGGTGAAGATATGCCGCCATTTGAAAATTTGTTGAGACGGCAAGACAGGAAAATTAGATTGGATTTAGAAAGGAAGAAATTAGCGGTTGCTAGTAATGGTTATACAGATGGGGAACAAGAGATGGATGAAAAGTCAGAAACTGATGAAGAAGCTGATATGAAAGATGTTAGCTCTCCTCGGGAGGATAGCGACATTGATGTAGATATTGCACTTATCGAAAAAAATTTGAAGTTATTAAGAAAATGGAGAAGAGGTAGATAAATAGCGTGGTGGAATATTCTGCAGATGGCAGATAGAAGAAGAAGTTAGACACGATATTTTTGTGTTTACAAAGAAGGTATTATTATTGGTATATGTTTTATGATCAGGTTGGTTTTTAAGTTATATATGTTTGATTAATGTGTGGGGATAAAAATGATGTCAAAGAATGAGGGGATTGATATGGTTTAGTCAATTGTTTGAACTTCAATTGCGCTTTATGAAATGAATAAGTTGACTTAGCTGCTTATGTTTACAAAACTTTGGTTTTATTGAGTTAACCTGAGTGTGTTTAAATGATTATTAGTTTGACGTTCAGTTAGAAGAAATATGAAGTCTTGTTTTTTTTTGGAAACAGATGACTTAAAGTAGTTGAGTCGTTCGCAATGTAAATGATTGGGTTAAAAATAGGAGCTGGGTTGAACAGCGTTAAATGGGAGAATATGGGGGGAATGCCAGCTTGAGTTTTGGCATTTAAATAAATAGATATTGGAAGAAGAAGACTGTACTTAACAGTGTATATAATTTGGAGTTTTTTTTTGAACTTGACGAGGTGAATAATACAAAAGCTGGTAGTTTTGGATTAACATATTTTTTTGATAATAACAATTATTATTGACGGAAACTGAAGATAAATTTTGAAACTTTATTTTTATAAAGTTTTGAGAATGTATGGGAAGAGAAAGGTGATTACTTCTTACTTTCTTACTTTTTCCTTACTTTTATTATTTTTAGGTGCGCACCTACCAAATCTAACTACCCAATCTAACTATTTTTTCTGTCTATCTTAGAATAGTGAGAATGTGAGAATGTGAATAAGGGAGAATTAAAGGATAAGGGGAATATCTTCAGTTTTGTCAATCATAATTTAGATGGTTAAATTTTAAAAGCGGTTCGCTTATGGAGAGTTTTGTAGGGAGTTTTCTAGAGAACTTTATGGAGAGTTTTGTAGCGAGTTTTCTAGAGAACTTTATGGAGAGTTTTGTAGAGAGTTTTCTGGAGAACTTTATAACGAGTTTTGTAGAGAGTTTCGGTATTATTGTCTCTGGTTAGCAATTGGCTATGATGAGATAGGGGAATGAGAATTGAGTTAAGAATTATATGGAATTGTTGTTATTGTATAGAGATGTATAGTTAAGGGGGTTAAGAGTTGGGGTTGAGATTTTTTCAGGGAAAAATTCTCCTTGAAGAAGGGGAGGTATTGTAACAGAGTAGCTTAGGAGTAAAGAGTTAAGGAATGCTGCGCATTCCTTGACTAGTGGGAAAACCATAGCTAGTGAACGTGTGTGCACGAATGAAGAAGTGTATCTAGGCTGGGACACACGTCACTTGGGGGTCAGCTAGCAAGCAAGAAGGTAAACATCGGATTCTGAGTAGACTATCATTATGCTGTAGTGGAACGATTCGACAAATAAAGAATGTTATAAACAACGGAGACTTGTGTCCTATACGATCACGTGCCTTCTAACCTGTGTGAAACATCACTACACTGTAATAATAGCCAATAAATGTTGTAGTTTGTTTTAACTCATAGTTCAGTTATACTTTTAATTCCAATTGTGCATACGTGTTGTGTGTGTACATTGGTGGGGGCTTGCTTACACACCAAGGAAGGGAACAGTCAGGGGAGAAAACCTGTACTGCGATAGTTGTCAATTACTCTTAAATTTAGACTTTAAAATCTATTCTTTAAAATCCACTGCCACAACCTGACATTGCATCCGGAGAGACAACTACTCAGAACCAGCAGGCAGAATAGTCCTGACCATTTGAGGGAGGATCTGCCAAAGCCCGTTGAGAGGACTGCTACAACTGAATGTGACGACATTCCTGATGCTGCCCAATGATGATACTCAGATCCTATACTGCTAATTCGTTGCCTGTCTGTGTCTAATACTCCCTGCCTTAATCTTGAACTACCCTCTACTTTACAATTGTACATAATACAGTGATGCATTATTATCTTGGCAAAACCAGAGTTGAGTTATGTCGTCGGAACAGAGCCCCTAGTGGTTAGCGCTCCTAGGTAGAAGGATTGTTAGAAATCAGGGTCCAGGGACTGGAGGGGTCGGGAGGCAAATTGACCTATACCTCTACCCAGAACATATCCCACGAAATGCATTGTAGTAATAGCTCTGCTCACTTCATGGATATTACGACATTAATTGGGGGCTCATTCCGGGAGTTTTGATTCAGTTCCGGTGACATCATAGGGTGTTACGGGACCTTAATCTGTGTCCTATCTTACATTGTCTACCTAAAGTACTTGGCTACTGACTAAATTTTCTGGTGACACAGACCGACTGAGTGTTGTGGTGTTAGTAGATAAGATATCTATATTGTTAATATATACCTATATTGTTGATTAACCCACCCACCCACACATCAACTCATTCTAATTAAGTCATGGCATCAAGTAAACTCAATACTGTGGAGGTGCAGGCAACGGGCCGAGAGTTGAACCTGGAGGGAGCAGAGTTACTTAGGTATGTCCAGGAAGTGGAAACGGACTTCTGACAAGAGTAGAGAGTTAGAAGGAAGGCAGAGCTAGAGCAAGAAGCTGGAAACCGAGCGAGAAGCGAAGAAGCTTGAAGCCGATACCAAGAAGCTTGAAGCCGAGTAAGAGGTCAAAAAGCTGGAAGTAGAGGAAAAGAAGGCAGCAAGGGAACATGAGTTCTGAATGAAAGAGTTAGATATCAAGGCACACGCTCCAAAGGAAACGGAAGGAGCTTTAGCTGGAGCTGCACTACCTAGTTCATCAACTTCAGGAAGGCCCGGTTATCATGCCATGAAGTTTCCATTACCGCCATTCAAGGAGGACAAAGAAAAAAATGGATCAGTTTCTACAGAAATATGAGGCTATGGCTACCGCAATGGGACTTAAGAGGAAAAAAAGGGATTTTGAGACTCGCAAGGACTATGTGGAATAGCATATGAGGTTTGGAAAACGACTACGAGGCACTCAAGAATCCTTTGTTGAAGTTCCACATATAGGAAGAAGTTTAGGACTTATAAGAGAGAGCCCGGAGAATTATTTTCGACCTATGGAATGAGGCTGAAGTCATATTTACTAAATTAGATGGCATTGAACGGCTTTAACCAGGACTACGAGAGCTTGGAAGAACTGATGATAGTCGATCGGATGAAGATGCAGATGTCGAAGCCTTTCAGAACATTCTTAGTTGAGAACGGAGCAGGAAAGCTGGATCTTGTGAACACTCTGATGGAGAGATACGTCATAGTGCATGGGGAAGCTGGAGAGCCTTCCGAACCCAGTTCCAGAGATCAAGGAACGGGAATGGACAAGAAGAAAACCAAGCTACGTCACACTAAGAAGGTAGACTCTTCAGACAAGAGTCCATAGAAGAAGAAGCCTGAAGGAAAGAATCATCCTGGATCCTCATCTAAGAGAAATTGGAGGTAAGGCAAACCAACTCACGGGACAAATGGCACCAATACTAAAGAACAAACATGTATCAATAACTACTAAGAACGCACTTTACATCACAATCTTCCTACCAACTCTATGTCACCAATGCTAAACCTGGACAATGACAGAAAAAAGAAAAGAAACATCACAACAACAGAAATGAGATTCCTGAGAAGAATACTCAACGTATCAAGAAGAGATAAGATCATAAATGAAGAAATCAGGACTAAAGATGGGGTTATAGCTGCTTTAGATTTTATTAGAAGGCGGCAAGTCAAATGGTTTGGCCATGCAAGTAGGTTACCAACTAACAGTACACCACAACAAGCAATGATGTACAGACCAAGCAGAGGAAGGGGCTGGCCATGTAAACGAAGGACGTAGGGAATAACAGAGTCCATGGGAATATCGATACATGAAGCCCATAAGCGGGCACTCTCCCGCTGTTTATACTTCACTTCGACACCGAAAGGTACAAGAGGAACATAATGAGATGAAGATGAAGATCAAACATAACATCTGCAAAAACCCTACGAAGTGCAGACTGTGGTACAGTTCATCAGTTATTACCCGAGGACCAAGGCCACTTCGTTCTGATCTCACAAAAATACCGGATGCATACAACGTAGAAGTGAGGAATCGTTATGAGATCTTGATGTCTATACAAGAGGAAATGACACCTGATGAACTGTCAGTACAAGCTAGAGATATCTTGATTAACAGCATCCAAAGATTTAATTCAGATCAGGACTAAGCAACATAAGCCATGGACTACATCAGACACGTTAGAATTAATAAAACAACAAAGGGAACTGAAAAAGAAGGGAGGCGAATCTGATAACAGCAAGATGAAGTATAAAACTTTAACTCGAGAAATAAGAAAGAACACAAGAAAGGACAAAACCCATTATATGCAAGATTGTTGTATTAAAATAGTGCAATGTTATAAGAATGGAAGAGATTACGAAATGTTCAAAGAAATGAAGTTATTGACAAGAAATTTTCAACCTCAATTCAATGTTACTTGTGACAAGTTTGGAAATACCTTAACAGAATCTAGACAAATTCTAGAAAGATGGCAGGAATATTGCAGTGGAATGTATGATATGAATGACTGTGAGGATATGAATGATATACATGAAACAGTGACAGAAGAGACACAACCTGAACCCTCATTAGATGAAATTACATGGGCAATAAAGAACCTGAAGAATGGTAAATCACCAGGATGCGATGAGATACCAGCTGAACTAATTAAAGCGGGAGTGGAAGAAAGCATACAAACCTATCACGCATTACATAAAATGATAATGTATATGGCCAACTGATTGGAAGAGAACTATCTTCATTCCAATACCAAAAAAGGGCAACCTGAAATTATGCACCAACTATAGAACTGTTGCCCTGGTCAGCCATGCAAGTAAAATTCTACTAAAAATAATAATGGGAAGACATCGTAAGAAAATTGAAAAAGAAATTAACATGGTTCAAGCTGGATTTAGACAAGGAAGAGAAACAAGAGATCATATACTTAACATGCGTTTAACAATAAAGAAGAGCAGAGAATTTAATGTAAACCTAGTTTCGTGTTTTGTGGATTATTCAAAGGCATTTGACTGTGTACAACATCTGAAAGTTTGGGAAATCATGAGGAATATGGGTTTTCCATCACATGTGGTACAACTCATTAAAATGCTCTTTCTAGACCAACAAGAAGCGGTTAGAGTAGATGGTGAGACATCAGATTGGCTTGACATCAAGCAAGAAGTCCGACAGGGCTGTGTGCAGTCACCCTACTTTGTTTAACCTCTATGCCGAAAATATATTGAGAAATGTAAGAGATGATTGCCAACATGTTAGTCCTCCTTTCTTCAGTGTAAAGTCATGGTAATTAGATCGACCAACAATGTGGCACGTGGCTCGTAAATGAAACAGTGAAATCAACTTGCAAAGAACATGATTGGCGAACGGGAAGTCAATTACAATGTCGACACTCGAGGAAAAGTTAACATCCGTTTTAATCCGGAATTTGCAAGACAGTCACATATACTAGTTAGTAAATAGATTTAGTTTCTCGTGCTGCCGAGAAGGGCCTAATTCCTACATTACACTAACCTTGATCTTAAGGGACTCCATTCATCAAACTAGCAAAGAAGTATTACCGGAGAGAGGCAAAATAGCTAAGAAAAAATGGATGAATGAAGATATCTTAAAACTGATGGACAAAAGAAAACAGAGTAAAAATGACAAACAAGAATACGCTAAGATAAATAAAGAAATAAAAGATAAAAGTGGGAAGGCTAAAGAAAGTTCGTTAAACGAGCAATGCAAAAAGAATTGAATTAAATTCCATTAAAGATACAAAAAATATGCACAGACAAATCAGTGAGCTTACAGGAAGAAAAATAAGAATAAATACAGGGTGTTTGAAATCAAAAACAGGAAAGATAATATTAGAGGAAGATGCTATAATGAAGAGGTGGAATGAGTATATAAGAGAATTATATGAAGGAGAAAGGGGAGAATTAACAGAAGATAGTAACTTAGAAGGTCCACCTATTCTGAAAGAAGAAGTCGCTGACGCTATGAAACGTATGAAGAAAGGAAAAACAGCTGGGCCAGATGAAATCACAATAGAAGAATTAGAAGTATTGGGAGAATTTGGAGTAGATATATTAACCAAAATGTTGAATGATATTTACAGCAGTGGATATTTACCCAGTGATATGCTGAAATCTTTATTTATAGCTATACCAAAAAGACCAGGAGCAATTGATTGTGAAGATTTTCGTACAATTAACCTTATAAACCATATCACTAAGCTTCTACTCAGAATCATAATGAGAAGAATCAAAAATAAAATAAAAATGGAAATTAGTGAAGAACAGTATGGATTTGTGGAAGGAAAGGGCACAAACAATGCAATTTATACATTACGGACACTAATAGAAAGGTCAATAGAGAAACAGAGAGACATATATTTGTGCTTCATAGATTATACTAAGGCATTTGATAAAGTAAAACATGATGAACTGATTAAAATGTTGGAAGATATCAACATTGATGGAAAAGATTTAAGAATAATAAAAAATGTTTACTGGAACCAAGTAGCAGCAATTAAAATGGGAAATAAAGAATGTAGTTACGAACAGATAAAGCTAGGAGTACGACAAGGGTGTGTCTTGTCACCAGATCTTTTCTCCCTGTATAGCGAAGTAATAATGAGAGAGATCAAAGAGATGCCAGGAATACTAGTTGGAGGTTATAATATAAATAATATACGCTATGCAGATGACACAGTATTGGTGGCGGATAATTCAACAGACCTACAACAATTATTAGACGTTGTAGTAACAGAGAGTGCAAGGAAAGGACTCTCCTTGAATATCAAGAAAACAGTAACAATGGTAATATCAAAGAAAATGGTGACACCAAAATGTGACATAGAAATAGAAGGGAAAATCCTTAACCAAGTTGATAATTTTAGATACCTAGGGGCATTTATAACATCAGATGGAAGATGTACAACAGAGATTAGGAGTAGAATAGGGCAGGCAAAAGCCGCTTTTCAGAAAATGAAGAGTATCTTATGCAATAAGTCACTATCACTGAATGTAAGAAAGAGAGTGCTGAAATGCTATGTAGAACCAGTTTTGCTGTATGGCAGTGAATCTTGGAACGTAAATGAACAAATTAAGAAGAAATTAGAAGCAACAGAGATGTGGTTCCTGAGACGAATGTTGCGAATTCCTTGGACTGCCAGAGTAACTAACGACGACTGCCTGAAACAGGCTAATGAAACTAGAACATTATATACAACAATAAGACAGAGACAAACATCTTTCTTCGGTCACGTGATGAGAAGAGAGGCATTGGAGAACATAGTAACAACTGGAAAGATCGAGGGGAAGAGAGGCAGAGGTATACCAATAGAAGTGATGCTGGATGGATTGAGACGGTGGCATGGAGGAATATCAGCACCAGAGTTGATCCAGAAAACCAAAGACCGAGATCTATGGAGAGCCATGAACGCCTACGCCAGCCGGCACGGCACTTGATGATGATGATGATCTTCAGCCTTGTCTTTTCCCTATGAACATTCAGTCACCTTCATTTTCCCTTGTGTTCTTCCAATTCGTCCTCTCTGTCGTTCTCATCCGAATCTGTTGTCTAGCGTTTTCCCGTCTTTACAAATCCATGGCGCTTTTCCAGATATGTCATGGGCTATCCATATCCTTGAATGATTTCCACTGCTAGCCTTCTATCTCGTCAGAAGCCACCTTAGTCCTTCTCGAACTTAGAAACACAACCGTTCTGCTTGATGAAAGTCACAGCGTAACTCTTGGTCGTTAGGTTTACGTTTTTCGTGACGCATCCTGTCTCTTTGGTTTCCCAGTGCACTGTCCCTTTATTATCCCTTGGGATTTTCCTTTTATCCTTTTTTTCATGATATGTATCTGCCATCGATATATGGCATTATGTCCCCTCACAGATAAAATGATACAATCATTTCTACATATATATAGATACATCATATGCTATAAAACCATGTACAATAGCGTTGCTGTCATTATGAGACATATGTAGTGCTGGGTATGACGTTATGGCCCTTATTAACTTCCCCAAAAAAATTAATTTTAAATAACGGGCACGCCCATCAGTTCACACCCCCGGTGAACGTCGTGTGGTGCCGGCCTGTGGGAGGGCCGGTCCAACTAATGATACCAGTTAGTCCCTAACTTGTTCAAATGAACAAGTGTCCTCACTCTAAGTTAAAACCCGGAGTTGTGGACGAGGGTTAGTAATAGGTACCAAGCAGTCATTCTCAGTTGATGCCCAATCCTGTCGCTGATTGCTGTATCCATTGGGTGCTTCTTGTATCAATTAAGTGAGGTGGATGCCATGTTGTTTGCTGTGCTACCTTTAGAGACAATCTCTTACTATCCCGTGACATTCGTTGTAGTGGATTATCCTGTGTGGATATCTTAGAACCCTTTTGACAATTATCAACTTCAAATACTGAACTATTAATTAACAAATTTAACTACTGTAATTTAATAACTAACCAATATAATCGAATTAACTCTTGTACTAATTACGAATTCATATAAATAAATTTACACATAATATACTAATGTTAATACACTATTCACTTAATGTCACTTAATTAAATCACACACAATACTTAATCCATAATTTGTATACGAATTCCTGAGGTATCGCAATTGATCTGGTCACATCCATATAGTACAAAGTTCTGTAGTCCGAGCAATTGACGCATGGATACGAACAGAGACCACAAGTTCTGTCCTTACAACACCTGACGCAGGTAACAGTTCCGTAATTCCAGCACTCGAAATATGCGGCAATATTTTCAATGTCACACCACCAGTTTCATGATGTCTCTGGTAAAATTGAAAAATCCATATATGTATCTATCTGACTACCTTACATAATAATTTAATATATTTCAATCTATTAGTTGCTTTGTACATTTCTATTTTAATTTGGTGCGATCTTTAATATATGTTTTAACTTTTCTACCAATATATGAATAACTACAACTAAATAATAAGAACAAAAGTGAACAACCGTGAAGCAGACCTATCTATTTACAAACAACTAAGAACATTTTTCAGAATGAAATTGACTAGAATCTCGCAGATCATATAGTCTTGTGAAGAATCATAAAACTCAAAGATTCAAGACTTCAAAACAAATAAATCAGAAATATATTATGATACTTTGATTCAACAAGAATAAATATTTAAATCAAATAATAATCATATAATTATTAATGTTCTCTACTATAGATAACATTAACTACAATTGTTTGAAGAATAGAGAACTGAAATATTTTCCAAGATGAATTGTAGAAATATGAGATAATGTGAACACTTTGGAAAAGTATAGATTCCTATGAGAAAAGATTGGAATAACTAAGAAATAAGACTCTACTGTGTCTGTATTAAATATGTGTTGATTTAATTATTTAACATTCTCTCATTCATTCGTTTCTTCTTTATTCCTTTTTTCTTTCTTACATACTTATGGAATTTCTTCATTGTATGTATGCCAATATCTGTACCTTTCAACTTTGTTGATGTGAATACTGTTATAGTTTTCGCTCGTGTGAATAGTGAGAATAAGCTATTGTTTGGTACATCTGCACAAGATATAAGCCAAATAGATAGAATAAATAAAGATCAATCTATATCGATCAATGATTTGTGTGCACTTTTTATTGACTTGTGAGTGAATATCTATTATATGTCTTTTTATTCGTGTGAATACCTTTGCAAACTGTTTTTAATGTGTGTATACAACCTTGTAATGGTATCAATATACTTCTTAGTTTGTGCGGATATGTTTGTGATGACGCATTCAACCTGGGATATGGTTAATTTCAGACAAATCAAAATCTGGGCAACAAATATAGTTACAATATCCCATTTCATCTGTTGTTTGTAACCATTGTGTTTAAATCTTGTTCTCTTTGTGTATGCTACGCCGTTCTTGTTAACAGTCGGCGGAACTTGTAATAATTGTGTATTTTCTTCTTCTTCGTGTGACACGTGGACTTGGGGTCTTGTGAGTGCCACATCAGGTTTGTGTTCTATAGTTTGACCGTAATCTTTGACATTAGGGATGTTACCAATTATCAACCCAGCACATGGGTTTGGTAGTACTGCTGCACATACTCTACCTTCATAATATGGGCATTTTATGCTGACCCATGCGGTTTTGTACATTTCTATTGTACCCCCAAATGTTCTGCAACAAATGTTATTATGTGTAAAGTCATTTTTGTTCACTAGTTTGTGACTAACACCTGTAATATCAGATCCCGTGTCTCTACAACAGGTTGTTTGTGAACCATTAACCCACGCTTTGTGGATCATAAGATTACCTTTCTGAGTGCATGCTGCATTAGCCTCATGTATATGTCTCTTGTGGCCTGAAGTGAAATTTTCATCATCATCATGACCTTCCTTACCTGTTCTGTTGTTGTATGACTCTATAATAGCTGTGTGTGTGTGTGTCCTCTAGATCATCGGAATCGCTACTACTAGACAACATATATGCAGTACTTGCCTCCTTCCACGCATTTTTCATGGGACATGTCTTACTGGTATGTCCATACGCTCTACAAGAAAAACATTTAATACTCCTCTTGTAGGAGTCATACTTCTCTTCTTGGATGTGATGTCACTCAAGTAAGCTGGATACCGTGGATGTTTATCACACATCTCAAGCGATCCATGAGAGAGTTTGCAGTACTGACAATGTGTGAAGTGACCTTTTCTAGGGCTGTCTCCCTCTATTGGAGTGAGTTAGTTAGTTAGTTAGTCGCGGTTCCAACTTCACAGCAACGGGTGGTCCCCATTATGCTCCGTTCCTGTGCCAGTGAATATCACACAAAATGCCTCTCTTTATTGGAGTATTGATACGGACCACTTCTATTCCTATTCTTAAATTTCTTAAACTTACCATTGTCTTTCTGGAATTTAGCGCTCGCTCCTATGACAAGCTCTGGTTGTGCACAATTGGCAAATATGTCACGATGTGCATTAAAAAATGATTCTCCTTTTGATTCCACCTCACTAAGTGATTTACACTTATTTTAAATCAGAAAAACAGACATAGATTCTGGTACTGCAGACAAAAGTCTGTATCTTATTATTAGATCTCGAATTTTATCGAAATCAGACCCAATATCAGCTGCCTTCAGCCAATTATCAAAGCATGAAGATGTTTCAGAAACAAAGTCAAGGAAAGTTTGGTTATACTTGGGAGTAAGTGTTTTGAATTTTGTACGTAACACCGATTCGTCTAAACTAAAATGTGCAAAAACACGATCTCGCAAATACTTGTAGTTGGTACGAAAGTTCTCAGGTATTAATTCAATTACCTTTAAAGGTTCTAGCGCGAGGTGTCGATGGAACAGAATCGGTACGTCCTGTTCAGGAATCTTGTAGAATTTAACTAACACTTCGAAATTAGTAATCCAAGAACTTACCGAATCACCTTGTTGGAAATTACGAAATAAACCTTGGTACTTCTTGACTGGATCATTATGCTTTGCTTGTATTCTTTCTCGTTCAATCTCAGCTTCACGATCCATTTCCAATGACTTGACTCTTAAATTACCTTCAACTTCCTTGTCCTTAAGAAGTTGTTCGGCCATAAGCTTTTCTTTTTCAAATGCCAGTTGTTTGTCTTTCATTTCTGCCTCTGCATCTATTTGCGTTTGCTTTATCTCTGTCTCTGAGGCTATTTGGTTTCCTTTTATCTCTTTTTCAGCTGCTATCCTCTCGCATTCCAAAGCTAATTCCTTTTCTTTAGCCGCCATTTTCTCACGTTCCAAAACCAACTCATTTTGTTTAATTGCCATTTCCTTTTCTTTTAACTCCCTCTTAAATGAAAGCTCCCTATCTTTACTTTCCCTCTCAAGAGCTAATCTCTCTTGTCGTTCTTCACGTTCACGTGTAGCTTGAAGTTCTTTCGCTTCTTTCTCTGCTGCTAACTTCTCAGCTCTTTCCTCGCGTTGCTGTGCTTGAAAATCTTTCAATTCTTGCTTCGCCCAATTCCTCAAGTCCGCACCAGTTAAATCAGACTTTTCACCGATGTGCATAAAATCTTGAAGTGTCGACATGTTGATTTAATTTAATTATCACTACTCTAGCTGAAACAATTGTAAAGATGTGTAACGATGCAAAGGACTCGACGATATGTAAGTATGTTCGAATTCGAGTAGACAGTATAAGAAATGTTGAACAAAATGTCAACTGCAACTCAACAACAATGTAAAATTGAACAATGAAGAAATTCAGCATCTTAATGCTATATAAATTATCCTAACTGTTATCCTATGTAAATAACAGAAAATAGTATTAACAATATATTCAGTATAAAAAATATAATAACACTAGACAGTTAACAACGATAGAAAACAAGTGACGTGTGACGTAAACACTATTTATGTTTATAAAAGACAATAACACTGACCACAAAGTAAGCGTCAAATAGCTCCACTATACTACTACACTATAACAATACTACAACAATTAAGTACTAACACCCGTGAGATCAATATAAATTACTTCGTATCGACCTGACGTTTGTAAGCACTGAACGCCTTCTTAAGTTAGTAAGTGACCTTGACTGTGCTACTGAAGGACCCTCCAACCGCCCGCTCAGTTAATTTAGAGTTAATTTAGTCATCGTTAATCTAGTTAGTTATGACTGCACCTAATTAGAAACAGCAGTGCAACAACCAACAAATCAAAAATTATACTGGCCTTATAAGCGTTGGTATCCTTTGTAATTAACTAACGTCGTTGACTTAAGTATGGATACACGAGTATATCTGTGGTTGGATTTAGCTAAGTGATAATTGCCGCTTCTGTAAGTGCTGTGTAAGTAGCGGTAAGCGCAGTTATAATCGTAAACTCCTCGCTGCTTCAGATCGTGTGTGGGTATTCTGTCCTAATGTCTGTGTAGATCCGTGTGGCGTTGTCCCAATGTCCTGGCGTCAGAGTAGCAGTGTAGGTCTAGATGTGATAAGTCCTGACGAAAGATATAGCGTGTACAGTCCAATCGAATGTCCCACCTAAAATCTAGATTTTCTTGAGAATTCTGGTGGAAGGAAACGTAGGTGGAGAAGGTTATTTCCATAATGTATAGCATCCTCCATCTTGACATCCGATGTCACGTAATTGTCCAAATAAATGTAGAATAAATAATATCTATAATGTCCACAGAAGCAGTGAATGTCCCTTACGCCGATAGTGTAACTATGAAAGAGTATCGGCAGCAAATACAATCATGTAGGTATCATTCTTCCTTGTTGACTGTTGTGCGGTATATAACGTGTTCAAGTGTCCATTGTCCGTGCCAACTGTGTGTCTAATTCGTAATGGCGACTCAATGTGTGTGTACTACGTCTAATTCCAGAACCTGCTGCTTGATAAGTAATTGGTGGTAGCGAGTGTAATATGTCGTCTGTTAACGGACAACAAAGCTGATGAAGTGTCTAATTACGTCGTCTTTTTAATGTTATGTCTCCTACCTGAATCGTAGTATGCGTGCAACACACGAAATCCGTATAATATTATATTTCAGCAAACAAAGATTCAACGCTTGCACACTGTGACTGTGATGTTTGCACTTCATTGCAGTGTGACACGGTGCGCATAGGTGGTAATAGTTGTGCAGCTTTTCTTTGACGTGCAAATGTTTACATTCAAAGGGCGGGGCAGTCATTCCTTTCTTATAAATCCGGACAGTCAGCCTCCATATATGCCAAGATGTTAGTCCTCCTTTCTTAAGTGTAAAGCCATGGTAATTAGATCGACCAACAATGTGGCACGTGGCTCGTAAATGAAACAGTGAAATCAACTTGCAAAGAACATGACTGGCGAACGGGAAATCAATTACAATGTCGACGCTCGAGGAAAAGTTAATATCCGTTTTAATCCGGAATTTGCAAGACAGTCACATATACTAGTTAGCAGATAAATTAGTTTCTCGTGCCGCCGAGAAGGGCCTAATTCCTATATTACACTAACCTTGATCTTCAGCCCTGTCTTTTCCCTATGAACATTCAGTCACCTTCATTTTCCCTTGTGTCTTCCAATTCGTCCTCTCTGTCGTTCTCATCCGAATCTGTCGTCTAGCGTTTTCCCGTCTTTACAAATCCATAACGCTTTTCCAGATATGTCATGGGCTATCCATATCCTTGACTGATTTCCACTGTCAGCCTTCTATCTCGTCAGAAGCCACCTTAGTCCTTCTCGAACTTAGAAACACAACCGTTCTGCTTGATGAAAGTCACAGCGTATCCCTTGGTCGTTAGGTTTACGTTTTTCGTGACGCATCCTGTCTCTTTGGTTTCCCAGTGCACTGTCCCTTTATTATTTCCTTTTATCCTTTTTTTCATGATGTGTATCTGCCATCGATATATGGCAATGATATAAGCAGGGAGCATTACGATGCCCTATATATCGGTGGTCATGAAATACCGGAGATTTGATATGCTGATGATACAGTATTGCTATCCACATCACGGAATGGTAACGTCAACCCAAAGAAATAGTGAAAATAATTTATATCTTGACATAGATAGTGCATACAGATAAATAATGAGGAAAGATTGGAGGTGGTGGAAAATATCGAATATCTTGGGTCGCTTTAAAGTAGACAGGGCCAACTTCGTTGCACCGGTTTTATCCCATATAGCTCGGTCTCTTTCCGCAGCGCGAAAAGCGTCGCATAAAGCACGAACTCCGTACCTCTAGCGACGGCCCACAGGAGTCTGAAAATTTTAACTCGTGAACCGAAGGGCGCAGCCCGGCATCGAACCCACAACCTTCGGAGCCCGAGTCAAACGATCTTGGGTCATTGATTACCAACAACGGTGACATAATGAAAGAAATTAAACGACGACTATTAGTTGCTCTTCAAAGACTAAAACAACTGAATAAATTATGGAGTGGGACAGATAGAACTCAAGAGAGGCCACTACTTTAGCGTGCTGAATGAGGCCGCACGCAAAAAGCCGTAGTGCGCCCTGAGTCCTTCCGCGTACTGTGTAAACAGCACGCGGAGTAGAATCAGACGGGACACAGACTTCAGAGTGATAACATCGCTTAGCGATGCTTGTTTCGTTAGCCGAGTAGATAGATTAGCGATAGGGTTAGGAAACGACTAGTGATAGGAAGTTCTGTGCATTTATTCTTGTGTGATTTGTTAGCGACTGTTTGTTGTACATTGATGTGATGCAAAGAGCCAGTGGCAATAAAATGTATAATCAATTCCTCTCGTACGACGAGCAAGTCTTTTGTGTGGTGCGAGAGAAGTATCCTAGAATGCCTGTGACATCGGTTGCTGACAGGCTAGGATAAAGTGGTGTCAGAAGTGTGGCTTGGACAATCGTTCAAGCTAAAACACTCACCCACGGCTCTAAATTAGTATTACGGCTAGATAATCACAGGGTTTAATTTACGTTAGTGACAATGGCGTGTGCAGACAGAACAAAGTGCGAGCTGTGCCCATCGTGACCAAGTTATGGTTATTTATGCTTACTGAATTATTTTGTGCTTATGAACATGTTTTCTTCTAATTTGTAAGTATTATTGTTATACTTTTGTATCATTTATTTCTTTAATTACGTATTTATTTACTAGTATTTGTCAAATATGATTCATGGCGGAGCGATACACAAAACTGAGCCGATAAGAAAATCGATTTTTCCAATCTAAAAATAGCGCTGCGCCTCTGACGTATCGCGGCTGACAAACAGCGGCGTTACGCCATTTGCATTCAGCGACTGATTGTTTACAAATCGCAAAGCGGCTGCTCGCCTGAATCGTTGACTTATATCAAATATTATTTATTTATATTAGTTATTAATTGAATATATTTATTTATTTAAACATTATTATTAACTTTATATTTATTTCAAAGCATTTATTTATTTATTTATTTACTTTTTCTATTTCTTGCCGTCGCGATGGCACTACTTTGGCTATGCAAATTAGACGCAGTCTGCACAACACTTCCATAAATTAAACAGCTAGAGTTAGGGAAGGCAAAAGACGTTAGAACGAAGACAGGACAGTGACATTTAATATTAATTAAACCACATTATATTTTCCGGGGGCTGGTAATTGTAATAATTGTCTAGGTTTACATATATCGTTTACAAGTGGTTAATTGTTGATAATCTTGATAACCAGGAAGAACAACAGCTGATCATAAGCATTACTCAAGCTGTGTGGGGTATTACCAGACGAATGAACTTGAGGTGCCAAACGAGTGTACATGAGTGATCTGGAAAGTTAAGATGAGTATACCCAAATGATTTTGCATGCAATATGATTAATAATGCATCTCTTTTTCAGCGCGTGATGTATTAGCATATTTTTGCAATCTATTTGCAGGTTATAATCTAAAAGTATATTTTTTATATACTCAGGGATTTGAAAACATAACATATCTAAGATAAATAAGTGAGTAAATATTAAATTGCCTATCAAATCTAGCTAATTACCAAACAACATGGCAACTTTAGCTGATTTCATAAAAGCAGGCAAGGAATTACAATACACAGGAAAGGACTTAGAGCAATATGCTGATAAAAAATTTAAGGAAGCAAAAGATGCTGAAAGAGATGAACGTGAACGAGAAAGACAACACCAGAAGGAGATTATAGAACTAGCGGAGATAACAAAACAAAAGCAAATAGAACAAGATAAAGAGATTAAGCAACGACAATTAGAGCAGGACAGGGAATTAAAACAAAAACAATTGGATCAGGAGAAAGAATTAAAGCAAAAAGAGATAGATGAAATGGCAAGAGTGAAAGAAAAACAAATACAGGTAGAATCAGAGACACAGTTAAAGATGAAAGGTATGGATGTAGATTCACACTTAGAGATCTCTGCTACAAAACTAAAAAGTCAGCAAGAGGAAAATAAATTTAATAAGTACAAAAACATTATCAAACCATTTTGTAAAGATGATTCCATATCAGCCTGGACAGAAAATGTCGAATACCAATTTAAATACCACCAAGTACCAATCGATATGTGGGCCATGATCTACATGAAGAACTTAAGTGGGGAGCCCCTTAAAGTAATAGAATCGATACCAACTGACCTTAGATCTAACTATCAGTACATCCACGATAGGATAATGCAACATTTCTTACTTGATGCCCCTGGGTATCAAGTACAGTTTTCCAATTTAAAACCTAAGCCAAGTGAGACTTTTATCGATTATGTCTCAAATGTACAAAGCGTACTAAATAGATGGCTTAGTGCATCAAAAATAGGAAAAGGATTTTGACAAACTAAAAAATTTAATAGCCATGGATAAAGTCATATCCACTATACCATCTCCTTTCGCTAAATTCCTGCAGCAGTCAGACATTGAGACCATAGAACAATTTGAAAAGAAAGGCTCTGCATATTTTTCCTCAAATAGAGATATTTTCAAGACATCAAATAGCGACTCTGAAATAGTTTCTTTTGTGAAGGACCAACCTAAAAGCTATCAGAGCAACAAAAAACCATTTCATAGACTCGACAAGAAAGATAAGAAAGTGTCGAAATGTGTCTATTGTCAACTTTTGCATGATACTTATTCTATGTGTGATAAATCACCAAACTATCCGACACATCTTGAGATGGTCATTAAGAAGCAACAAAACAAAAGAACTGCATACAGGCGTGCAGTCAAATGCTTCTTCTGTTCCAGCTACGGGCACTATTCAAATAAGTGCCTAGGCCGCCAAAGAATGAAGGCCAACAATGCTATTTTGATTGATACATCTTCTGATAGTGGTAGTGAGACTGAGTGTGAAGTTGAAAATGTGTTACCTTTTAATCAATCTGAAGATGTTTGTTGTGTAAACGATGTATTAAGCTTTGACAATTGTGAGCGATGTCACCAATTTCATGCAGACGGCAAACTTACATGTGGGCATATTGTAACATCCTCCTTGGAGAATGCCAATGCAGCTATAGCCTCCAGAGGCAATCTATTGTTTCACTCTGCAATGGTCAATGAGAAGCCATGCCGATGTTTGCTTGACAGTGGGAGCTCTATTATTGGTGTTAAAAAGGAACTTATTAATCCAAAGGATTATACTGGTGACTCTGTAAAATGCCGTACTTTTTCTGGTAATATAGAAACCTATCCTCTGGCAAGAGCCCGTATAAACACCCCGTTCCTTTCTGGTACCTTTACTTGTGCAATACTAGACAACCCTTGTACTGATTTAATTCTTGGGTGTCTACCCCAGCTAAGGCACTGCACAGATGAAGAAATATCCGCCTGGGAGGAGGAAAATGGACTAACTCCAATGAACAGTGCAGATATCCTCAAACATCACAGCCCCAACAAATGTGCTAGACCCATTAATCTTGAACCAGATCAAGACATACTGCTTTCACTTCCAGACAAACAGAATCTACTATTGACCTCATGGCAAGGGCCATTCAAAGTGGTACGAAAAATTTCGGATGTCGATTATGAAATATCGATAAACGGACACTTAAAGATATTTCATATCAACATGTTGAAACCCTACTTTTCACGACAAGAGACAGAATTAGAGACAGACGAACACAATGCACCCACACCTATGGATAAGACGACAGACGTACACAACGCAACTACACTAGTTAGCGAGACTGGCAAATCCGACGATATGCATACACTTAGTGAGATTACAGAAAACGCACTTAGCACTACAACCGTACTGAATCAGGTAGACGACGACGGGATGGAACTACCCGTTCCAATTGTGGACAAGACTGCTACATTAGATTGTATACGATTAGAAACGGGACTGACAGAAGAACAACGACGACAGATAATAGAATTAGTGACTGAATATAAGGACATATTTTCCGACATTCCAGGTAGGACGGACAGGATCGAGCACTCCATCCTTCTTTCGGACTCGAAGCCTATCAAATGCAGGCCGTACTCTATCCCACTTAGCTATAGAGAAAATCTAAATAAGGAAATTCTTAATTTAGAAGCTAGTGGAATCATTCAAAAATCTACATCTGAGTACTCCTTTCCAATCGTCCTGGTCAAGAAAAAAGACTCCACCATTCGTCTTTGTGTGGACTATAGGAAACTCAACAATGTCACAAAGATCGACGCAGAACCAATTCCTTCCTGCGAAGATCTTATTTTGGATATGTCCACCTCCAAAATCTTCTCTAAATTAGACCTTACTAAGGGATACTGGCAGGTCCCTATGCAGACTCAATCTATCCATCTTACTGCATTCTCAACACCTCTAGGTCTTTACGAGTGGCGATTTCTTCCTTTCGGACTTCGTAATGCTCCTGCCACTTTCGTACGCTTAACTAGAGATTTACTACATGGAGTGACGAATACAGTGACCTATATAGATGATATTTGTGTCCATACAGAGGACTGGACAACACACTTACTGAAACTAAGACATGTCTTCGATAGGTTGCGACTCTTCGGTCTCACTGTCAAACCGAGCAAAGTCGAATTGGGCCTACAAGAAATTGATTTTTTAGGTCATGTCATTTCACAAGGACAACTGAAAACTGACAATAGAATTATTACCAAAATTATGAACCTGACCATGCCTACAACAAAGAAGCAGGTCAGGAGCCTTTTGGGTTTAGTAAATTATTATAGCAAGTTCATACCGAACTTAGCTGAAATTACAAGTGTATTTTCAAATGTTTTAAAAGCATCAGTAAAATTGGATGTTAAAGATGCATTATTAATTTCTGCATTGTCAAAATTGAAAATCCTATTTAGTAATGTACCAATCCTCCGCTTGCCTAATCCTAGGCTCGTTTATTATCTTAGGACAGATGCCAGCAGGATTTCCATCGCTGCAGTACTAGACTAATTTTATGATGGCATCTTCCATCCGATTTGCTACGTGAGCCGCAAGATCACACCGGCTGAGTCCAGATATTCCATATCAGAGTTGGAAGCCCTAAGCGTCATCTATTCGGTGAGGAAGTTGCATCGATTTCTGGCGGGTAATCACTTTGTAGTCCAGACTGACAACTCCCCGATCACGGTCATACAAAGTGGGGTACATCGGAATGACCGCATCTACAGGTGGTCGTTAATATTACAGAATTATACTTTTAGTATAGAGCATATTAAGGGTAGGGACAACATCCTTGCTGATACCCTTAGTCGACCATCTGAGGTAGAAATACCTGATATTCCACACGAATAGGTAGTTTAAGAAATGTGAAGTTAGTACACTTTAAAAGATATCCTGTGTAGATTATACTATTGATTATATAGACATCAGGATCAGAACTGTGTGCTAAGAACAGTGAACTACCATGTGTCCGTAGACAGCAGAATGACAACTGTGCGCCAAGAACAAGGAAATCACCGTGTGTACATAGACAGCTCGTTACTTACTATGCTCCATTTGTGCTCCGGTGAATTACCTGTGTTACTCATATCAGAACAGTGTCAGAACATTGTGAAATAACAGACACGAAGATACTTGTCTACGACACCAGCGGACTCAACGAGTGTAACAATACCCATAGGACACAAGTATGACTGTGTAGTGTAGATAGCATACCCAGGATAAGTGTGTATATATGAACTATGCCAACGAAAGCAATTTCTATACGTTATGGCAACCACTAACCTGAGGTAAATAGACATCATGTATATATACTTATTGTGATATGTAATATAACGGTTTTAAAATAGTGGTAAATTATAGTTAGATTAGTTACTTTAATATAGAGTTAGATTAGATTTAGGCAATATAATAGATTTTTTTTTTTAGTTTAGATAAATCATTAATTTACCCACTTACTTAGCATAAAATTAGAGTAGGATAAAGTGGTTTAAAAAGTGGTTTAAAAAATTAGAAACGTAGATTAGAATATTACAGCAAACTAAATGACAGCGAATCAAAGATTAGTATAAATAGCTTAAGATAGGAACAACACCATGTAGTCATTTAATTTCATTTTATTTCATTCCATCTTTAAGAACACTTTAACAACTTCATCATTTAGGACTAAAATTAGGTTATATTTTATAGGATAAAAGTATTATACTTATGAACATACCTCATTTATACCATGTAGATTAAAAATATCCATTATATTTTTTTTTCATTAAAAACATTAGTTAGATTTCAAATTACCCATTTCATAAAGATACATAACTCATTTCACATCATTTTCATTTTTTTAAATAGTTAGATTACTTCCCTTAAATTAGATAAATTTTGTACAACAAAATAGAATATAGATAGTTAGAGAATTAGTATTAGTATTTATATAGAATATAGTTTTAATAATATCAGGGTACAATCTATCAACCCTATTTCATCCATGTAAATATTTTGTAAATACATGACTCGTGCAGTAACTTAAGCACAGTCATGAAGCTCAACTCTTTTCAAACTGAGCTAAACTTGTACAGTGTCACTTCAAGGTTTTTAAATAAGTGTGAGAATAAAAGATGTGTGACAGAAGTGTGAAAGTGAGAGAAAATGGTAAATATACAATGGAGAGTGAAGGCAGCCAGCGGATTTTTTTCTGCCGCTCAGCGCGACTTTTTATTATTTGTCTGCGTCAAGCGTTTGTTTTCAATGTTGTAATGTGCTGTCTTAAATGTTTTGTGTGTAGTTTAGAGTAAACCTTAGATAGAGTATTTTAAGTCTCATAAGACGGAAACGTAGTCACGAATTAGTGTTATACACGTGTTTGTGGCCACATTTAACCGAATTATGGCACTTGAAAACGAACTTGCATACATATTTATAGACAGACACACATGTTAGAGTTAAATTATATAGTTAGTTAGATTCAAACACGCAAACAACCAGGAAAACACACATGTAAAGCACATACATTTTTTAGAACTAAGGGATATAACTTCGGGTCAGGGGACACAATAGACAACGAAACACTAACTTAACAGTGAAAGATAACTTTACACGCGGAAGCGAGATAGGTAAAGCCTGTCGCACTCAGCTTGTGCAAGGGTTGTTTAATATTATATGGGGGACATGAAGCAATTCATGTGTTGACCCTAAGAAAGTCAACTTTGTATGGGTAGTGAGTTAATTTACTATTTGAGGGCAGGTCTTATAAGACAACGGTCCGGTTCAGACAAACCTCTAATTATATAATATTGCGATTGAGAAGAGGGCTCACGCCAACCTGACAAGTTTGTGGCGATCAGCAGTAGCCAAGTAAAGTGATACTACACTGTGACAACAGTCAGTAGAGGTCTATTGAAATACCCAGAACCAGGTTATCAGGAGTCTTTGACAAAAATTAGATACACTAATTTTTAGAAACCTCTTGCGTCACAACCATGAGTCAAAGTTTGTAACGCAACACAGGAGGGGAGGGTGTGTGTCAAAGACTCAAGTATAGAGGAGGAAGACCACCCTGAATGAGTGGTCTACCTCCAGTAGATTAGAGGTAACTCAGTGCCCCTACATGAGGGCAGGGTAGGTGATAGGAAGGGGAACTATTAAATAGTTCTCTCATGAGACACGGAGGTGTCAACCAGAGAGTTAGCACTCTGGTCACGGCATGATCACGGCAACGTGAAACTAGAGTGTAACTCAAGAGAGGCCACTACTCTAGCGTGCTGAATGAGGCCGCACGCAAAAAGCCGTAGTGCGCCCTGAGTCCTTCCGCGTACTGTGTAAACAGCACGCGGAGTAGAATCAGATGGGACACAGACTTCAGAGTGATAACATCGCTTAGCGATGCTTGTTTCGTTAGCCGAGTAGATAGATTAGCGATAGGGTTAGGAAACGACTAGTGATAGGAAGTTCTGTGCATTTATTCTTGTGTGATTTGTTAGCGACTGTTTGTTGTACATTGATGTGATGCAAAGAGCCAGTGGCAATAAAATGTATAATCAATTCCTCTCGTACGACTAGCAAGTCTTTTGTGTGGTGCGAGAGAAGTATCCTAGAATGCCTGTGACATCGGTTGCTGACAGGAGGCCCTTGCATACGGATTAAAATTCTGAATAAAGCCCAAACACATTAACCGTGTTGAGTCGCAAGCACAATTTGAAATGTTTGATCAAGTCTCCAAGTTATCACCTACTTCTGCTGAGTCGGTCGGGTGGCTGAAGGCCAAACTGGTAGATCTAGAACACCAGTATCGCACAACACCCTCTAAATAGACATGTCCGCTGACCAACGAACACCTTACTGCCTTAAAAGCGTTAAAGGCTAACAAAACCCTCGTAATACTGAAACCTGACAAAGGGAGTGGTGCAGTATTTATGGACATGTCAGACTACCAGGGTAAAATGGATGAAATATTATCAGATGCATTTAAATTCCGTGTAGAGCAAATAGTCAACAAGTCGGAGAACCTGGATGCAAAAATGAGGAAAGAGATCCAGTCACTTGTGAATGCGGGACTCATCAGTGAGGCCACTGCAAAAACGCTCACACCGCGTGGCTCCCAAACTACTCAGATGTACGGTCTACCCAAGCTTCACAAGCCCGGCATCCCACTAAGACCCATCCTTTCCATGGTTAACTCTGCACAACACCGAATGGCGAGATGGCTAGCTGAAATTTTAAAGCCAGTAGGACAGTCCTTCGATCCAAGAACACTCAGAGATACATTCGAACTGGTGGAATTATTGGATACTATGGACATAAACAACAAACACATGGCATGCATGGATATTGCCTCTTTATTCACCAACGTTCCATTAGATAAGACCGTGAATATAATAAGTGAACGCATTAGAGACAAACAACTAAAACTAGGCATACCATCAGCTATTCTAGAAAGGCTATTAAAATTATGTACCGCCAACATACAATTCAACTTTCTAAACAAGTCATACCGCCAAATTGTCGGAGTGGTCATGGGGAGCCCGCTTGGACCTATTCTAGCGGACATCTTCATGGCACACTTTGAAGAAAAGAGATCCTCAGACATTAACAACTTGGCCTCCTACCGTCGTTACGTGGACGATATACTAATTATCACCACAGACAAGCTACAAGCATCGTCGTTCCAGGCCACAATGAACGGGACACATAAAAACATCTCTCTATCTATGGAACACGAACACAACGAAGCGTTGCCGTTTATAGATATCCTAATGAGACGTAGAGCAGACGGCACAATTCAAAGATCGGTGTACCGTAAAGAAACATGGACTGGCCAATTCTTAAATTTTCAGAGCTTCGCACCTGTCCAGTACAAACGGGGCTTAGTACGGACCCTGTTTGACCGTGCTAGGAAGATATGCACCCAGGACACACTGACAGAGGAATTTGAAACTCTGAATAATGCCTTAAATCTGAATCGGTACTCCACAGGATTTATAAAACGCCACTGCCAACAGCCCAAACCGAAATCAGAAGTAACTACAGTCCCTAAACTCAAGGTATTCATCCAGCTAACCTTCCGAGGAGATGATGTAATGCAACGTCTGCGGGACCGGCTCACCACAGCAGTCGAGCGAACAGTCTGTGCTGCAACTCTAGTCATCAGGTACAGAAACACACCGATCCCAGTCCCAGCAGTAAAAGAACCTGTAGCTTTGTACGCCAAATCAAATTGTATTTACCAATTTACATGTAGATGCGAGGCCATATACATAGGCAGAACTGAGCGACAGTTACATTGCAGGGTTTCGGAACATATTCCGAATTGGGTGTACAAGATACTACACACAGAAGATGGTAGCCTAGGCAGGCCGACACACCGGAACAGTCCGGCTTCATCGGTCGAGGAGACATGTGCTCGAGAGCGGTCACGTGGTTGAAAGAGACAGTGCCTTCCGTGTGTTGTTCAACACACAAAGTAGTCGATTGTTAAAGTTTGCTGAAGCTATAATAATCAACCTTCGTAAGCCAGTCCTTGTGCAAGCAGAAAGACATGTTAGTCAGTTTAAAATTACCGTGGTAGACAATCGTTTCAGTTTGAAGGATTTATCTAGTTTATTGATTGATTGATTGATTGATTTAGGAACCGACATCACAGCATTCGGGCATTCCCATAAGCGCTCCGTCCCCATCCTCAGCAGCCAGCGAAGAGTTCCAACACTAATAGTACCAGTAGCAATCTGATTATATGTCCGTCTCGTCTTTCCTCTGAGCGTCGATCGTCGGCCAGATCCCCTCGTCACCCCTCGCTGTCGCATTCTTGCCAGACCGTGGTGATCCATTTGCTCCTCCGAGGTGTACACATGCTCCCACAAGGCCGCAACCCCGTCTGCTTTGTCATGCATCAATACTCCACCAAGTTTTGCCGAGTCAGCCAATCTGTCCGCCTGTTCATTCCCCAGCACACCAGCATGCCCCGGAGAAAAGATCCAGACGATGCTTGTCACCCGTGACTTCCGAAGCGAAGCAAGTCACTCTGCACGAAGCTTGCCTGTCTTCACCCTACTCAGCATGCTTTCTGAGTCAGTTACAATCACGATGTGTGTGTGTATCGTATTCTCAATCCAGTGGAAAGCTGCACTGACCGCCACCACCTCCATTCTTAAGCTAGATGTTGTGGTATCTTCTTCTTCTGCGTTCATCCGGATTTTTTTTCGGACGTGACTGCGTTGTGCCTGTTTACAGCAGAGCTGCGTTCTTGCGCCGTTAGGCCGACACATCCGACTTCTGCGGGCATTTGTTGACCCGGTTAACCTTCCCGGGGGTTTCTTAGGACGTTTGAATCTCACTGTTGTGGTGTTATCCCCCATCCTAGCTGACCCAAATAGAACAGCCAAAAACATCCTGGTCAACCCTCAAGGGACGGCAGGGGCAGACCATGGGCATTCCCCGCCATCCAAGGAGGCTTCCATACTTGCAGAGCCATCAAATAGCGCTCTGGTACTGGGCTCACCCAAGGAATCGTTACGTCCTGCACATGACGGCTTAGCCTCACTTCCGTATATTGGGCCTTTCGTTCGCCATAGGCTGTTCCTCCGGAAACCAGAAGAATGCAGTCTGCAGATGACATCCACACAGTGAGCTTTCGATTCAGACTTTCCACATAATGGATTTGCTATCCAAGAATATTCCATTTCGTGCAACTAGGACACTTTTTCCACCTTTTATAAAGCTCACACAGTGAGCTTTTGATTCGGACTTTCCACGTAATGGATTTGCTATCCGAGCAATATTCCATTTCATGCCTCTGGGAGGCTTTTGAAACCGACATACCTGTGGTATGAAGTGTGGCAGTCTGAATACTTCTTCATACACCTTTAAATGTCAACCTGTATGTAGTTAAAGTAAGCTGCGGTCAACTTGAGCTTGTTGATATCTCCATAGAGCTTGTCCTCAAATGAAGCTGGTGTGGGCCAAAATATCTGTCTCTGTTCTGCATATATTGGGCAATCCTGCAGCAAATGTTTTGCTGTCATTTTTCCAGTTCGACAATTACATTCATCGGTATCTCCTATTTTTAGTTTATTGAACAAGTGGTATTTCAGCCTGTTATGTCCTGTGCGGAGTCTGAAGATTGCTACTTGTTCTCTTCGGTCGAGTTTGTAATATGCATCATCCTTCTGGTGGCCTGGATGCTCTGATTCCCATTTGGTTTTATAGGTGCTTTTTATCAACCTCTTTGCCTCATTGTAAGTTATGTCTATGTCAGGCTGTGGTAGTCGTCCGCCCTCTTTTGCCAGTCTGTCAGTCTCTTCATTTCCAGGTATACTGCAATGTGATGGGATCCACTGTATTACAACTTTTTTTAATTTCCGGCTTAGACCATGGAGTGCTGCTCTTAGGTCAGCTATTTCTGTGCTGTTATTGCTCTTCAGTATTGAGACAGCTGACTTTGCATCTGTGAAGATAGCTATTTGCTTCTCTTTATTTTCCTCCATCAAGAGCATTTCTGCTGCAGTTTTCAGAGCCTCTACCTCTGCTTTGAAGTTACTTGAAAACTTTCCAGTTGCCACTGAATGTGTTTTTTTTTCACTCCATTTTTTAAATTTAGGAGAATTCCTCCTCCTCCATTCTCTATTGAATTTTTGGCTGATCCATCTGTATATGCATGGGTCCAATTGCTGCTTGGGTAATGTTCTTTTATGTAGTTTAGGGTTATTTCTCTTTCGGTTTCATGCTGAGTGTTCTTTTTCTCAATACCAGGAATGTTTTCTATCATCTCAGGCAGTTGCTGCTGTCTCCAAGCTGGGAAGTTGTGTGCATAGTAAATGGGCTTGACTGTTGATATGTTAAGTATGGATCTGCCCTAATCTTTCGTTTTGCAGTTTCTACAAAGTTGCTACGCTTCAGTCTTCCTTTTCCAAAACCATTAAACCTGTTATACGTAGGGTGGTCTGTCAATCTTCTAAATTTTTCTGCTTGTTGCTGGGCTCTGCTATCTCTTCTGTCCTGCATTGGTTGTAAACAAGTGATCTTTTCTAGTTCATTAATAGGCGTTGTCTTCAGGCTTCCAGTTATGATTCGCATTCCTTGGTTTTGGACTCTACTTATTTTGTTAAAGTTTGACTTAGCTGCTGTTGCCCAAGCTGCAATGCCATATTCCAGTACTGGCCTCACCCGTCCAGTATATAGCTTCTTGAGAACTTTCTCATCTGCTCCCCACGTTGTACCAGCAAGCTTTTTCATGATTGCCATTCTTTGCCTTGCTCTTGTTCGATTTTTCTCAACCTGTGTCTTCCATGTCAGGCGACGATCAAAGGTGACTCCGAGATAGTTTGGATTTTCTTCATGGCGCAATATTTTTCCATTCAATACCAGCTTAGGTTGCTGAGTTTTATTTGAGAGGGAGAACACTGTGCATGTTGTTTTCTCCTCACTTATCTTCACTAGCCATGATTTTGACCAGTCCTCTACTGCTAATAGGGCTTGCTGTATTCTGCTGTTAGCTGTACTAATATATTCTTCAGATGTCCATATGGCTAGGTCATCTGCAAAGGATGATGTGTGTACTCTGGCTGGAAAATTTTCCGTGATGTCGTTTATATATGCTAGGAATAATGTTGGTGAAAGAACTCCTCCTTGGGGGACACCTTGCTCCAACAGCATCATTTTGCTGGTTTGTCCTTGTACTTTTGTCCTGGCAGTTCTGTTCTCAAGGTAGTGGCTGATCCATTTGTACATTTTCCCACAAACATGCATTTTTTGCAGTTTTACTTTCAGTCCTTCCTTCCATACTTTATCAAATGCTTTTTCTAAATCTATCCAGACTGCTAGTGTGTGCATTTTCTCTTGGAAGGCATCCTCTATTTCCTGAGCTATATAGGTTATTTGATCTTCAGTGGATCTGTACTTTCTGAATCCTGCTTGGTGTGGTGTTAAGAGTTTGTTTTCTTCCAGATGCCATGTTAGCCTGCCATTGATAATGCGTTCCATTAATTTTCCTACACAGCTTAAGTAGACTGATAGGTCGATAGCCATTTGGTTCTTCCAGGTCTTTTCCTTTCTTTGGGACTGGTATTAGTATAGCTTCCTTCCATGCCTGTGGGACTATTCCCCTCTTCCAGCTGTAATTTAGGACTGCTAGTAGTTTCTTTTTTGCCTTTTTCCCTAGTCCTATTAGCATTTCATTTGTGATTCCATCCTTTCCTGGTGATTTCTTCTTGTTTAGGGTATTCATTGCCTGTTCCATTTCTTCCATTGTTAGATTTGCCATCATATATTCTGCTGCCGTCTCTGTATTACTATGATGTATCTGTTTATCTTTGATTGCTTTCTTCTGTTCGGTTGTAATATCAATGTGGTTTGCACTGGCATAGTGTTCCATTAGTGCATTTGCAGCCTTTTTTCCTGTAAGCAAGGCATTTCCTTGTTTAATTGTTATTTGTTTGTTTCTAGGTCCTTCATTGTTCATGGCTTTCACTAGTTTCCATAGTTTGTTTCCATCCCTGTCAAAATTCAGATTTTCTGTTTTTTCCCTCCAACAATCTCTTGTTGTTTGATTTACTGTTCTTTTATATTTTGCTGAGATGGCTTTGAGAGAGATGTACGCTTCAATTGTTTGTTCTCTCTCTGCTGTCTTCCTGGCATCTTCAACTTTGTCCTCCAAACTTTGTAGTTCTTCAGTCCAGTATGGTTTGTAATTTTTCCTCGCTCCTCTTGGAATGGACTCAGTGGCTGCCTGTATTATTGCTCTGTTTAGACTTTCCACCATTTGCTTCATGTTGCCATATCGTGTATTTATGTTTTCACAATATTTGTCTGTTAGTGTGGCAAATCTGTCCCAATCTGCTCGTTTGTAATTCCAGCGGGGCAAGGGCTTTTGCTCCTGTGGAACATACTCCATATTCATTACAAGCTTGATTGGTCTGTGGTCACTACCTGCTAATTGGTCCAGCACATGGCGGTCGATTTTGTGGAGGATGTCTCCTGTGCAGAAAGCTAAGTCTGGAGTAGAAGTGGTAATCCATCTTCTGGAGTAGAAGCTCGGTGTGTCATCCGCTTTGTTGAGTAGATGGAGATTTGAGTCTATTTCCCAGTCCTCCACTTCATCTCCTCTTTTGTCAGTATCTGGGTATCCCCATCTTTCTGAACGGCTATTAAAGTCTCCGACAATAATGCAATTTGTGTCAGTTATTTTCATGTTTGAGAGTGTAACTTCCTTATCTGCTGGGCTATAAAGATTGTAAATTCTTATTTTCACGTCCTTTATCATTATATCAACACCTATAATTTCTGTTTGGTTGTCAGAGATCACAGATACTTCGCTGCAAGGTATTGTATTTCGTGTAAGTATTAGAACTCCTCCTTTATGTCCTTCGCGGTCGAAACGTGTGGCCTGATATCCCCTGACTGAAAATTTGCGCTTGGCGTTGAGGTGTGTCTCTTGAATGCATGCCACATCTATTCTATCTTTATGAAGACGCTGTGTCAGGGATTCTTTCTTGTTATAAACTCCTTCGGCATTCCACTGTAGTATGTTGAGTGTCCTTGGTATTTGGTCAATAGCTCTTAACCTACTCCTCTGTGCCTTGACTCCACAGCACAGGGGAAGGTGACCACCAGTAGTCATGGGTGGACCCCCTCGAGGCAGGGGGCCCGGCACTATCACCGCCTGATGGGACTTCACGGGATTAGCACCATAACGATTAATTTTCATCTGTGGCATCATGAAATGATAAAGTTACGTTGCACTTCTTTGTCAAGCCTGTGGCTCAGTACATCCGATTTCGACAAGCATTTTTCGGGATGCTTTCCCTAGCCTTTGACTGTCCCCAGTCTACCTACAAGGCAGCAGGTGTGTGCGTCACTTCGTCTGGTCCCTCTCCCTTGACCTGTCCGACATGGGTGACCCTACCTAGTAGCTGTGCTACCGTCGGCATAGCTCTTGGGGTCATTGGAACGCGCAAGCCCCTCTACCTCGTCAAGGTGGACGCACGGCAGACGGGAGTCAGATGTTTGATGCCCCCAGCAACCAGATATGTGAAGAGCCCAATAGCCAATGTTTGATGTGCCCGACACTCAGATGATTGATGGCCCGGTTGTCTACAATACTCAGATGTCAACCCACCAATCAGGAGACCAGTCTTATGACTACATACCAGGCTACCAGCCGGAAAAATCAACCTACTCAGACAGTGGTGTGAAGAAACCCAGAAACAACATACAATTTGTATAGCGCTATATGTGAAAATAAAATGTTTTTCTGATACTATGTATACCGGCTCATATCACATCATCCATTTCGTATAATGACATTATGCATTTTTAAAATTATTATTCTTGTAAAATGTACTGAAATACTGTAAATAAACAGGTATATTTATAATTACGTCTTGGTTGTTGAATATTTAGTGTTATAGACGGGTTCTAAGAATATCTCCGGTAAAGAAAAGAACAAATGCATCCATACTTCAAGAGCTAAATATTGAAGTGGGTTGGCTGTAAAGAAAATTGAAAGTAATTTGCTCACTTGAAACGTCATGAAAATTTGGAGAGAACAATAATGGAGGGGTATATGCCTGGGAAGAGAGGAAGAGGAAGGCCAAAGAGAAGATGGGTGCAGGATGTGGCGGATGATCTCCAGATGGGTGTATCGGACGCGGGACATCTTGCTTATGATCAAGAGGTTTTCCGGAAGGTTGTTATGAGAGCCAGGTTCTGCAATCACAATCGCCATCTTAGCTTCCTGTCAAAAGGTCAGTCTTTCTTTGCAAGCACAGAGTGGTCAAGATCTTCGTCTTTGAATAATCAGAATTGTGCGCGATACGGTTAGTAATTTTATTTTTTAGAGGTTGATTGATTAATATTAAGATCAAAACAATGTTTTCCCGTAGTGAATTTGAATAACGAAGGCAGAAACCATAGAATGTACGATTTATTGCCTGGCATATTTCGCTGCATCTCGTCAGGTCATACTGATGATACTAATATTTAATAATGATACTCACTACTCAGTTACTGCACTGCAGATGTCACACAACGTAGAGTAAAATAACTAGATACATCGTTCAAGTCGAAATATACACATGCTCGCACAGTAATATCAATTATTTACCATGGTAATTTTAAATTGACTGCCATGTCTTTCTGTTTGCATAAAATTGGCCGATGTAGATGAATCATTAACCCTTTTACTTTTAGGACGGAACAACATTTTGGGCCAAATTTAGGTTTCCCTCTGAAGAAGACGAAGCCATTTTTTTGGAGTACAGAAATGACTGAAGTGACAATTTTATAAATTAAAAAAAAATAAATTAGAATCCTATATAGGTATATATATTCTTAAAGAGGATATAGTATAGTTTAGTCGTTTAGACGTTGGATCAACATCACGACACACAGTTTAACCCATAAGTGCTCCGTTTTCCTCCTAACTCAAACTCAAACCTGAGTCTGGAGAAACTAAGCTCAATGCACGAACTCTGTTGCATCGGCGGGGATCCTGAAATACTTTGGGTAGATTTTTAACTTGAAATTTTGCCCGGGCAGCGCCATTAGGCTACTCTTTTTCGATTTCCAACTGCCAAGGGATTTTTTTACGTGCGTAACAATACACATGAGCGTCCGATCTCACTACCCAGAGACCAGGGGGGATTTTTATTACTGGAAGTCCAGGTGCATTTTTTAAATAAATCCCGGTCCTCACAAGGGCCTGAACCTGGGACCTCAAGCACTCGAGGCGGACACCATAACCTCGAGACCACTCAGCGCCGCCCCCCCCCCCCCCCCCCCCCCGCCCCCCCCCCTTGTAAAGTTTATTTCTGTGTGTGATTGAAGTTGTTTTGTTCATGTTTATGCAAATTTGATGACCTCATTTGTATTTTGTGAAAAATAAAATATTTCATACCACTGTATGAATTGGTACTAAATATTTTTTTAAAAATGGTACTCACCTAAAATTTCCTCATTGAATACCTGCATCACTTTAGAATAATTTTAAACACTTATGGTTAAATAAACAACAACTATGAAGTTTCTATTGACATTTGTAATAGGTGGGCTATCATCTGGTGAAATGTGTTTTGGTACGGACATTGCCATGAATGGATATAGATAATACAATCCTCTTTATTCTCAACACACAAAACTACGGGGACACGAGATTGAAATCCTTATGGGCACTTTCTGTATCACTAAAGTCATTATCTGACAGTCCTGAACTAACAAAATCGCTACTATCAGAGCTAGTCAATGCTAGAATGTCTTCGGGTTCAAAGCTGGCCATTTTAGAACTCATAAATCCACGAAAAACCGGGTATCTGCGTTAAAACTCACAAATTTAAATCCCTCTGTTTGAAACGCGTGCTGTAAGCTGCCATTTTCAAAAGCAAAATGGCTGACGGTTACAGGGCAGCATTTGATTGGCCTGTACTATTAAAAGCAAACCAATCAAAGCAGTTCTTACAAACAGGGCCGATGATCGGCCCGGCCGTCTATCTGAAAAGTGTGCCTTGTGGCGACCCCATGGCCGAAAAATCAGCCTTGTAGGGTTAAAAGGGTTAAGGCTTCTGCAAACTGTAACAAACGGCAACACGGCTATAGTCGTATAGAAATCACTATATACTTACGAAGTCTCTATTCGCAACCAAAGGCTAGTCACGTGATCTATGTGACGTCATCGGGACATGTGTTTGACTATATTAGACATTTGTGTTAAACTTTCATCGTGGTCCCAGTAGCAAAATGGTAAGCATCTCCGCTTGTAACCGTGGTTACTCTGGTTCGCTTCCCCGCCGGCGAACTTTCTATTTTTTTTTTTTTTCATTTTTCAGAAATTAATTAAGTGAAAGCGACAAGATAACTATGTACAAAGGCAGTTATTTGACATTTTGACAAAATTAGCTAACTTACTGGTAACTGATAGTAATTATTTATCCGGTAAACCGGTAGGAAACGAGGAAAGGCGCTTCAATTAACCTTCTCCACACGCCTAACGGCCTAAGTGGAAGACAATAACAACACCAACTTCTGGAATAAATGCAGTGGTTGATTGTGATGTCCTGTAAAAGACATCAACTAACTGTACCTTCTGAAACAAACATGAATAGTCGCCGGGTCTGTAGTGAAGTGGTTATGAATGCATTTTGTAATCCTGCATACCGTGTTCGAAAACCTAGCTGCGGAGATTTGGAAGCTGACCGCCTTGCGTTGGTTTTCATACAGAGGTATGAGTGCCGGTAGTTCAGAAAGAAATGGCAAACTACTGAACGTAAACATGCTTGGAAATTTTTTTTTAAAAACACACACACATACACACATTCTGTTGATTTGCCAAACCAAGCCATACATCACAGTGTCAGGATTAATTCATTGAAACATATTGATCGACACGGAGATATCAAATATATCATGAAAGGTTTACTAGATTTCTGAATTTGTTGTTGTTGTTTGTTCATTCACTTTGAATGCAAGAGTAGCCAATATACATGCTCCTACTAATAGCTGCCACTACTGGAGAGTGCACTGGACTGATATTTGCATGTGGATTATTTTTCCTATTACCATTGTCCCTCACCATCAGGAAAACCCACTCAGACTTCAGGCAGGGGCAGACTTGGGCATTCCCCGCACATGGCTGCTCAATTGTATAAGCTTCTACATTGGTTTGTTAGATGTGTACTCACTCCATATTGTTTAAGGATTTCCCACAGCTTGTTTGTAACTACTCTTGGTTGCGAATAGAGACTTCATTTATTCGCAACTTGGTTGCGAATAGAGACTTCATTTATTCCGCAACTTGGTTGCGAATAGAGACTTCATTTATTCGCAACTTGGTTGCGAATAAACTCTCCCATATACTTATGTTGTTCAAACTAATGAGTCGCCACAAATAGATAGGCCTTGAAAAGCAGAATCAAATGGTTCCACATTGATGCCTGTATGTCAATTAGAAGCAAATATATTCACATTTGAGTGTCAGGATCTTGAGCACAAAATGCTCACTTTGAACTCAAGCGTAGTCAATACCCTACCACAAGTAGTTTCTATGCCGAGAATTGCACTGGACTTATTTTGTATGTGGATTAGCTTTCCCTATTGCCTTAGTTTTCCGCCATCAGACAAACCCACTCAAACTTGAAATTTAGGTCCCCAAGTCAAGGACAAGAAGTCAACATTTTAGTCCAACTGACTGACGTGGGGTATGAATCTGCCATCAACTAACCAGAATTTCAAGAGTGAACACTCTTATCCTTTGGACTTTCTCCATATCTTCCTCATATTATTAGAAAGAAAGACTATCTTACTAAGACAGTAATCCAAGCTCCTTGTGGCTTTCTCTGTATCACTGCGTGCTTCTCGCAGTAGAAGAGTCCTATATTCCCATAGTTCTTTCCTTCCTGATCTTTAGATTTGTTCAGTTTCGGTTGAGCTTTGCAAGTGATAAGGATTTACCATGTATTGTTATGTTTTCTTTTGTCATGATAAATCAATATCATTACACTGAACACTGTGGTAGATGTGGGGGGGGGGGGGGGGGGGGGGGGGGCTGAGTGGTCTCGAGGTATGGTATCCATCTTGAGTGCTAGGTGTCCTGGGTTCAAGCCCCGGTGAGGGCTGGGATATTTTCACGTAGACTTCTAGTAACAAAATTTCCCCTGGTCTCTGAGTAGTGAGATCGGACGCCCTTGTGTATTGTTGCTCACGTAAAAGACCCCTTGGCAGTTGGAAATCAAAAAAGAGTAGCCTAACGGCACTGCCCGGGCAAAATTTCAAGTTAAAAATCGACCCAAATTCTTAAACAGGACCTGAGGAATAACATCAGAAATCATGTCCTGAAGTAATCATAAGACATGTATCATTAATCATCTTGAAAACCAAAATATCAAATTCATTTATATAGTTTATGTTTGCATACAAATGTAACTTACAAATCCTTTCAGACTGACTGTAGACATAAGATGGAGAATAAACTACAATCAAGTGTCAAGATAGAACAACCTGAAGTCTGTTTAGGTCAAGGTAAGATTTAAATGTTTTGCATATCCTTTACAGGACATCACTGTCAACATCAGCATCTTTCAGCTGATTGTTGATTTCTTGGCAAGATTACGCTCAGTAGTTTGCCATTGCTTTCTGAGCGGTCGGCTCATATACTCCGTAAGTTACAGACACGGTTAGAACCGCTACCGATTCTCGCCATCATCATGTTACTCACAAGAGTATATGGGATTAAGGAGAAAGTTGCTAACTCCTAGGCCAGGGAGACCGGCCAAGGTAAGATTGTTAGTGCATTATAATATAACAGTTAGTTGAATATCCTTTACATGATGTTGCAGTCAACCCCAGCATTTATTGGTTGTTTTTGATTTACTAGATAATTCTATATTTAGGACTTTTCCATTGCTTTCTGAATGGCCACAGCCTTATACCATTAAAATCCCGGGAAGGTTAACCCGGTCAACAAATGCCCGCAGAAGTCGGATGTGTCGGCCTAACGGCGCAAGAACGCAGCTCTGCTGTAAACAGGCACAACACAATCACATCCGGAAAAAAAGCTCCGGATGAACGAAGAAGAAGATACCATTAAAATCAACACAATAGCAGAATATAAATCTACTCAGACACTGGGAAAAATATCATGGGTGTGACCGAGTGAGTACCCACCAGGATTCGTGTACAACTCTGCAGGGCACTGTCTTGTCCTGACAATCAGAAATTGCTGTCAAAGGCAGAGGTAAAAGACCCCCATGTGAATATGGAAGCAAGACAAGTTTAAAATAGGAACGTAGAATTTCAGGACATAGTTGAGATAGAAAAGTTACATAATGTAATAAAAGGAATGAAAAATATGAAGATTAATATCCTAGGTATGAGTGAGATGAGGTGGAGGAGATCTGGAAAAGTAATAACAGCCAACAAACACACAATAATTTGTTCTGGAGGTAATACACACAGAAAAGGAGTAGGACTTATGTTTGATGAGGAAACAGCTAAATCAATTAATGGTTATTTGATTAAATCAGATGGGAGTTATTGTTGTCAATGTTAAACCAAGAGATATAAATATTATACAAGCGTACGCACCAAAAACAAGCAGTAGTGACGTGAAATTACAAACATTTTATGACAAAGTAGAAATGGCGACGGAAGGTAAAAAATGTAAACATGAATCAGGAGTCAGCCCTTTTACTCAGGAGTCAGCATATTTCTTTTTAACACGGGCTAAGAAAAATATGAATGATTCTAAGATAAAGCTACATATTTTGAAATGAGCCATTAAATGTCCTTTATTGGAGACCCAGTCAAAGATATTGTAACAAGCTACGTGGAGGGTCCCAAGTAACTATGTAACAATATTCAATATTATTCTATTGCCCTGACTTTGATAGGTTTTTGCTTGCCAACCCTCCTCCGTTCCCTGGACTCACTGTCACTCTGTCTTTCAACCTCGGGACCTAACCTCTAAGGTGTATTTCTGGCTGTCGCATAAATAACATGGCGATTGTCAGAATAACTTGAAAGTAATTTTATTAACCTAATCAAGAACAGCACAGGAAAACATCAAGGCAGATAAAACAGATAGTTCTAAACAGACACAACAAGGATAACGTTCAGGCACAGAGCCTCAGGTAGCTAGATTCACAGACCCAGCTTCATACACTGTCCGATCCGTCCACACACAGCACACCGAGTGTGCAAGAATCTCCTTCCTTCCAGGTAATTGGTTGTACGTACAACAGCCTTCTGTAGACCAAACTTCCAAGTTTCCATGGACCACTTTAGTTATCAAATGTTCTAGGGAAGTGCCATGGAATCACCTGGCATAATGTCAGGTAGGAAATAATGTCCTGGAGAATAGTTCTCATATAATAATGGGTGTGTCTGAGTGATTGGCGGGGTCCAGCCAATAATACAAAAGGACTCAATCCAAACGTATCGAGATGACTGGTGATGTGTCAGTACAGCTGATGGTCATTCTTTCAAGGTCAGCAGTGGCTCTATCTCGTAGAGATCATATCCTTACAGCTGGCATGGCCCAAACCTTGCCATGGCATAGTCATAAACATACTTTCTGCGTAGAGCCCTGTCGAGACCTTCAGCTCTGTTCATACTTCCAAAAGAAGGACCCTGGAAAGGACAAACATTCGAGTGAGGGATCAAGCTGACTCAAGCACCACATATTAGTTATGCATTTCGGCTTACCAACACCAGTTTATAAGTGGCTGGCTTGGATGCGTCGGACATGTCAGGTAGCCCCTGGATTGGCTACGTCCTGGCTTGCATAGACCTCCAATCTGTAGACGTCCGGTCGGCTACCCGATGCACCCTGTTACATACACGAATCACTCTCCTCACTCATACCCTGCCTTTATTATTATTGGGCACATTCATTTCCCAGCTTCTCTCTCCCTCGCAAACCATGCCTTTCTCACAACCAAGATCTTGTGGTGTGGTGCGCCTAGTAATCTGTGTGTTTCTCCCCGTTAACTACCAGTATAGTAGTGGGGTTGTATGGCATGCAGTGGAGTTCCCCATTCCCAGCAAGAATATGAAAGAAGATACTACCTCTTCTGGCTGCTGCTCTTGTCTGAGCTGTCGCCGCAATGTACCGGCAGTGCCTCACCTAACACGTAGATTCAGAGGAATGCAGGTTCTCTCTATAAGATAACGAAGTTTATTTATAATCCCCACATCATCCTATCGACTAAAAGACGAAAGAGATAGCACCGTGGATAGCCTCTTCCGGCTCAAGAAGATAGATCATAGATTGGTGGACCCCATCCCCAAGGAGCCCTTCCCTTCCTTCCAGCACACCGTAGCTATCTAATGTGCTTATATTTAAATGAGAGATGCTACTAAGTAACGGTAAGCCGTAGGAAGAAGATAGCACTCGTCTATCGGCTGCCAAGAACAAGCGATATCATTTGGTAACTATTTATTCTTCAGATTTGTTCCCTTGCCATGCCAAGATCAAGACGCGTAGCCAGATTTGCTAACGGTCACCCCCTTTCCAATATGGCAAGACTGCTGTTTCGCCATATCCTCTCAGTCGTTAAGACAATAGATATTTATAGGCCAAGGTTTGGCTGGACCAAAGAAACCCCAAGTTTACCTTTTCATTCCACCAGTAGGAAACCTTTAAAAATGTCTCAATCTTTAACTTGAACTCTTGACATTCGGCCGTGGATGGCGATCAGTAGAAACGGACATGAATCCTCCAGAAGCCGCACCAGTGCACATTTGGCGCAGGGCGCTCCATCGGGTCTACCCGAAAGAAAAGACCTATATCTACTTGCTCCATATAAAGATTGTGTTATGAAGGTAACCCCAAAGAACTATCTTTCATGATTGAGCGAACAAGAGAACTGAGAGCTTCCGAAAGCCGTTTCCCCCTGTTTTCCCAAAATCAAAGAAGGCATGAGGACATGAGCCACTGGCGTTTCGCCACATAGGCCCCATCTTAAGAAAGTCGAACCCTACGAACTTTCGACTACCAGAGGTTCTGTTCGAATGACCCACACCCTCACATTCAACCATAGGATGTCGTGATAGGAAATCGGCTCCCACATTCTCCCTTCCGGGGATGTATTCGACCGTGAACTGATACGGTTGTAGGAGCAATGACCATCTCATTAACCTCGCGTTCAGTTTCTTAGAAGTTGCCAAAAAGGTCAGAGGTTGATGGTCGGACTGCACTTTGAACGGTACTCCATACAGATAAGGTTGAAATTTCTGTACCGCCCACACTAGAGCCAGACATTCCCGTTCGACTGTGGAGTAATTCCGTTCGGCGGGTAACAGTTTTCTACTTGCATACGCCACCGGACATAGCACCGGAGCATCATCTCGCCCTTCCTGCAACAAAGTTGCCCCAATCCCTATGTTACTCGCGTCGGTTCTTAGAACAAACGTTTTCTCCAAATTTGGGAGTTGCAGGACTGGCCCATCCACCAAAGCCTGTTTCAGCCTCCCATAAGCTTCTTCACAGCTCGGGGTCCAGATTATAAGATCTGGCGATCCTTTCTTCAGAGTCTCGGTTAACGGCGCCGCAATTTCGTTGAACTTTGGAATAAATTTCTGGTAAAACCCACACAGAGACAAGAAAGACCTAACATCTTTTTTGGATCTAGGACGGGGTGCGAGACGGACCTTTTCAATATTCTTTTCTTCCGGTACCAGTCCCCCTGGGGTAATAGTATGTCCCAGAAATTCCAAGGATTGATAGCCAATCATGCATTTGGCTGGACGGGCGGTTAACCCTTCCTCTTTTAACCTTTTGAAGATCTGTCCCAAGGACCTCAGGTGATCACTCAGATTGTCAGACGCGATGAGAATATCATCCATAAACGAGACCACCGAGGGATCCTTTAAAGGGTCTAATAACATTCTCATCATGCGAGTGAACACACTGGGCGCATTGCTCAGCCCAAATGGCATCACCTTGAATTCGTAATGCCCGCTCGGAGTACTGAAGGCGAGCCAGGGGCGAACCTCGGGTTTCACAGGGATCTGATAATATCCCCTGCTTAGATCAATTTTTGAAAAGTACTTTGCCTTATTTAGTCTGGCAAACAGTTGATTTGTGTTCGGTAACGGTTCAACTTGGAATGTCGTACATCTGTTTAAATGCCTGTAATCAATACATAGGCGGTGCTCCCCACTGGGCTTCCTCAACAAGACAACCCCGGCATTATAAGGAGAAGTCGAAGGAGTGATGATGTCATCGTCCAGAAGCTTCTGGATTTCAGCTTCCAGGGCCTTCTCTTTCGAAAAGGGCACTGGATATATTTTTTGGCGAACAGGGTCTTGGGTAGTCAGAGTCATATCAAACTCGACTAACCCTGTTCGCCCTGGCCGATCGGTAAGAATCTGCTGATGGGACTCCAACAAACGGATGACCCGGTCGGTTTCTTCAGCCGACAGATCAGGATTAATATGTACATCCCTATAGGTTTCCCCAGAGTGTAAAGGATACTCCCTATCCGCGTCTTCGCCCGATTCAGTTTCCATCGCGACCGCCATAGTCATAAGTGGGAGAGAGGTACCATCAGATCGTTCTTCATACCTTTTGAGGAGGTTAATGTGGAAGATTTTAGATTTCCCCCTGATCCGGATGGCATAGTTGGTTCGGGACACAACCCTTTCCACCGGGAAAGGTCCCTGCCAACCAATTTCGAGTTTATTGGAACCCACTGGAAGTAACAACAGAACCCGATCCCCCACTTTAAGAGACCTATCTTTTGTCCTTCTATTGTAGTAGGCCGCGTGTCTCTTTCTGGCTGCCCTTAGATTCTGAGCTGCCAAAGCCCAACCCGTCTGGAGTTTCTTCTTTAACTCTTCGACGTATTTATATGAGGATACAACGTCTTCGGAAGTTTCCTCCTCTGTCCAACATCTCAAGAGGGCTTCTAAGGGACCCTTAATAGGTCTCCCGAATAGTAGAGTGGCTGGTGGCAACCCGGTCGACCCATGGGGAACCTCCCGATAGGCGAACAAGGCGGCTGAGATATACTCATCCCATCTGTCTGGTTTCTCTTGAGCCAGCTTCCGAAGCATGGTCATCAAGGTACCATTAAACCTCTCTACTTGCCCATTAGACTGAGGGTGGTACGGGCTTGTGTGAATGTGGTTAGTCTGGAAGATACGAAAGACTTCTTCCATCAGCTTACCACAGAACTGAGACCCATTGTCCGTTAGGATCTGGTTGGGAAATCCCAACCGAGTAAAGGTCTCCATCAGTGCATCAGCCACTCGCTTAGAGTCGATTGTGGCCAAAGGTATCGCCTCACCCCACATGGAACAGCAATCCACCATCGTGAGAATGTACTTATTCCTCTTCCTAGTCCGAGGAAGAGGACCAACAAGATCGATGGCAACTCTCTCGAAAGGAGAGTTCATAATGGGCATGTCACCCAAGACTACCGGAGCCGTCCAGTGTTTTGGTGCCACACGCTGACACTCTGGGCACGACTTGACGTACCTACGCACGTCTCCAGTCATCCCTGGCCAGTAGTAATGGCAGGAAATGCGCTGGAGAGTTGCCCCGACACCCATATGTCCACTGAAAGAAATGGTGTGTCCCATATGAAGAAGCTGTTCCCGATAAGCCTTAGGAACTACCAGCTGTCCATGCTGGCACTCCGGCTCTCCGGTACAGTAACCGATTCTTCATATAATACTGACCCCGTCTTGGTGGGTCAGAACTTTTTGGCAACTGGTTGAAGCAAGGTTGCAAAGTAGCATCCTGGCTTTGAGCAGCTCGTAACTCCCCAGGCAAGGGATTCACGATCAAGGCCGGCGTCTGCTCATCCTCCGATTGAGATCTGGTTTGCATCGCCCCTACGTACATGGGTTCGGTGGGAATCCCTAGAAAGACGTAGCGACAACCCAAGATCATTGGGAAGATAGGATCGAGCAGAACGGCTGCCTGTATAGTGCCGGTAACATATTTTGATTTGATGTCCACCTTCGCAATTGGAAGAGACATCGCTACCGCACTCTTTGTCGCCGTTTGAATCTCAATAGATTCCCCGGTTAGCTGCTCTGGGCTCACTAAGTGTGATGAAATTACAGCCTCAAACTGCAGACCTGTGTCATAGAGACACTCAACTGGTTGTCCGTTCACAAGTATCGTCTCTACTACTGGTGGTTTTTCTGAATCTTTGTTCTCAAGACCCCTCCCTTCTACCTCCTTGTTAGACCCTTCCCCGGTTTCTACAAGACAGGCAGCATAGTGAGAGTTTTTCTGTTTGCGCCGGCAATCGGCCGTATTGTGTGTGGGAGATTTGCAGTAGGCGCACCACTTTTCACTCCACTTTCTTTTAGGAGATCCAGGTGGACTCTTACCAGAGGGTTTCTTAATTGGAACTTTATCGAAAGGATCCTCCTTTTTAGTGTGGGTTGTTTTAGGGTTCTTCTTCTTTCCAGACCAAGTGTCTGGTGATCGGGGATTGGGTTGTGACAGTTCCCCATTATCTCCATGAGCTAGCACATACCTTTCCGCTAATGTATTTACCAAGTCTAACTTCTCTGCCCCATTTTCTAGCAAGAAAGTTTGCAATGGCTTCAGCATCATCCTTTTCATTTGGTCCACGACCACTAATTCTTCTAAACTTTCATAGTCGTTAGAAAGCCAGCTAATGACATCCACTTCAAAAGGTAAGACTTCAGTTGAACACTGTAGGCTGCGAACATCTCCCCTGGTTCTCTCTTCGACTTTCTGAACTGCTGTCGATAATTATGAGCTGTCATCTGGAACCTTTTCAATAATGCTTTCTCCAGAGCTTCATAGTCATTCTCCATACCAGGTGGCAACCTTGAGTAGACCTCGTACGCGGTCCCCCTCAGGCCCTGCGAGAGTTTCAAGTTCCATTTCCCACGTTCCAGTCCCATAGCCAAAGCCATCGACTGGAATTTTTGAAGATACTGGTCGATCTTCTCTTTGTGTTCATCGAACGGGAGCAAAGGGAACTTCATTGCCTGATATGGACTGCCACCAGAAGTTGTTGAGTCCGGTAGAACTGTGCCTCCCACTGCACCCTCGCTTTCCTTGGCAGTTTTAGCTCTAAGCTCCAACTCCCTCATGCGGAACTCATGGTCTCTGACGGCCTGTTCTGCTTCCCTTTTCTTAGTTTCGCTCTCAGCTTCCATTTTCTTAGCTTCGCGGTCAGCTTCTATTTTCTTAGCTTCACGGTCAGCTTCTATTTTCTTAGCTTCACGCTCGATCTCAAATTTCCTAACTTCGCGCTCAGCCTGTCTGAAGTCTCTTTCAACTTCCTGAACTATATTTTTGTAACTCTACACCATCGTAGCCCATCTCTCGACCTTTAGCCTGTACTTCTGCAACATTAAATTTCGCTGATGCCATCTTAACTCAGCGGGTAAATGTATACAATTCTATATCAAAACTTTATCGATCAAATAACAATTGGATAGTTTATACGACCACAACACGTCATATGTCGGTCAGTCTGTGTCAGGCAGAGTACAGACAATAGCCAGGCACGGTAGGCAGAACCTATTGATAGTAGACAAGGATATCTGTCCCCTATCACTATATCAGCCAGAACTCCACCAGGATTTCAAATATCCCGGGACGTGCCCCCAGAAATTGTAACAAGCTACGTGGAGGGTCCCAAGTAACTATGTAACAATATTCAATATTATTCTATTGCCCTGACTTTGATAGGTTTTTGCTTGCCAACCCTCCTCCGTTCCCTGGACTCACTGTCACTCTGTCTTTCAACCTCGGGACCTAACCTCTAAGGTGTATTTCTGGCTGTCGCATAAATAACATGGCGATTGTCAGAATAACTTGAAAGTAATTTTATTAACCTAATCAAGAACAGCACAGGAAAACATCAAGGCAGATAAAACAGATAGTTCTAAACAGACACAACAAGGATAACGTTCAGGCACAGAGCCTCAGGTAGCTAGATTCACAGACCCAGCTTCATACACTGTCCGATCCGTCCACACACAGCACACCGAGTGTGCAAGAATCTCCTTCCTTCCAGGTAATTGGTTGTACGTACAACAGCCTTCTGTAGACCAAACTTCCAAGTTTCCATGGACCACTTTAGTTATCAAATGTTCTAGGGAAGTGCCATGGAATCACCTGGCATAATGTCAGGTAGGAAATAATGTCCTGGAGAATAGTTCTCATATAATAATGGGTGTGTCTGAGTGATTGGCGGGGTCCAGCCAATAATACAAAAGGACTCAATCCAAACGTATCGAGATGACTGGTGATGTGTCAGTACAGCTGATGGTCATTCTTTCAAGGTCAGCAGTGGCTCTATCTCGTAGAGATCATATCCTTACAGCTGGCATGGCCCAAACCTTGCCATGGCATAGTCATAAACATACTTTCTGCGTAGAGCCCTGTCGAGACCTTCAGCTCTGTTCATACTTCCAAAAGAAGGACCCTGGAAAGGACAAACATTCGAGTGAGGGATCAAGCTGACTCAAGCACCACATATTAGTTATGCATTTCGGCTTACCAACACCAGTTTATAAGTGGCTGGCTTGGATGCGTCGGACATGTCAGGTAGCCCCTGGATTGGCTACGTCCTGGCTTGCATAGACCTCCAATCTGTAGACGTCCGGCCGGCTACCCGATGCACCCTGTTACATACACGAATCACTCTCCTCACTCATACCCTGCCTTTATTATTATTGGGCACATTCATTTCCCAGCTTCTCTCTCCCTCGCAAACCATGCCTTTCTCACAACCAAGATCTTGTGGTGTGGTGCGCCTAGTAATCTGTGTGTTTCTCCCCGTTAACTACCAGTATAGTAGTGGGGTTGTATGGCATGCAGTGGAGTTCCCCATTCCCAGCAAGAATATGAAAGAAGATACTACCTCTTCTGGCTGCTGCTCTTGTCTGAGCTGTCGCCGCAATGTACCGGCAGTGCCTCACCTAACACGTAGATTCAGAGGAATGCAGGTTCTCTCTATAAGATAACGAAGTTTATTTATAATCCCCACATCATCCTATCGACTAAAAGACGAAAGAGATAGCACCGTGGATAGCCTCTTCCGGCTCAAGAAGATAGATCATAGATTGGTGGACCCCATCCCCAAGGAGCCCTTCCTTCCTTCCAGCACACCGTAGCTATCTAATGTGCTTATATTTAAATGAGAGATGCTACTAAGTAACGGTAAGCCGTAGGAAGAAGATAGCACTCGTCTATCGGCTGCCAAGAACAAGCGATATCATTTGGTAACTATTTATTCTTCAGATTTGTTCCCTTGCCATGCCAAGATCAAGACGCGTAGCCAGATTTGCTAACGGTCACCCCCTTTCCAATATGGCAAGACTGCTGTTTCGCCATATCCTCTCAGTCGTTAAGACAATAGATATTTATAGGCCAAGGTTTGGCTGGACCAAAGAAACCCCAAGTTTACCTTTTCATTCCACCAGTAGGAAACCTTTAAAAATGTCTCAATCTTTAACTTGAACTCTTGACATTCGGCCGTGGATGGCGATCAGTAGAAACGGACATGAATCCTCCAGAAGCCGCACCAGTGCACATTTGGCGCAGGGCGCTCCATCGGGTCTACCCGAAAGAAAAGACCTATATCTACTTGCTCCATATAAAGATTGTGTTATGAAGGTAACCCCAAAGAACTATCTTTCATGATTGAGCGAACAAGAGAACTGAGAGCTTCCGAAAGCCGTTTCCCCCTGTTTTCCCAAAATCAAAGAAGGCATGAGGACATGAGCCACTGGCGTTTCGCCACAGATATCATGAGATTACATAACTTATTCACACATCTCTAGAACTTTAAAGTGCCCTTCACATGTTGCATCTTACAGTGGCAGAGTAGAAAGAAATGTCTACTTCACCTTCCTTCTCTGAAAAAATAAGTATATATATATGAATCCCTCATCATCAGATCTGTCTGCATGTTCATCAAGTAAGATACTGACATATGAGTGTTTCTTTATTTCAGTCTCTCTAATTTGTATGATTCTGCATATTATATGGCTTGTCGCTAAGCTGGATGACTTGTCGCTAAGCTGGATGACTTGTTGTGACAAGATCGCCTTGGGTAGTGAGAGTTAACCACACCCGAGGTGTCTCTAGCACTCCCGTGTATTCTAACCCCAGGGGTTGGACAGGTAGATACACAATTCACTCTGTGGTTGACCTCGTATTAGTTAATTATGTCTACAAGCCCCTCCAGATTCTAGACCCCCACTAACTACCTACTCCCTTGGAACAATGAACACTGAGGCATCGTCCGAGACCACACTCAATAAGTATACAAAGAGTAAGTCAACATACACAAAGTTTATTCTACCCTTGAGAATACAGAACTGAAATGAACATCCTGATAGAATAATCTATTTACACAAATAGAGGATAGAGTAGAGACAGAATCAGAGCTATGGTTAATTCATCATCAAGCTGAGGAGTAGATTGGATGCAGATGTCCCGTCCAGTCGGTCCGCCACTCACCCGGCTTCCTTCCAGTGAGATGACTAGAACCTTGGAGACCACTCCGTCCCCAGAGCTTGGATCAACAACAAGAGAGTTACCCCTGGACCTCACTCAACTGGACCAACTGCACCTTCATCACCTCCTACGGAGTCACTGCTAAATTAATAAACAGTTCTTGGTAAACAGCCTAGCTGGGAGACAATCCTCCTGGACTTGACCCCAGTTACTCTTGAGTTCAATGAATGTATGTAGCCATTTGACCAATCTAATGGTCCCTCAGTTGTACATTACCCTGGTTGGATAATAAGTCACTGACTAATCTAATGGTCCCTCAATCATAGTACATTACCCCTGGTCGGGTAATAAGCCATTGACCAATCTAATGGTCATTAAATCACAGTACATTACCCCTGGTCGGGTAATCAGATAGTTCTGCCGATAAGTCACTGAGTCCTTCGAGAAAACACAGTTCCATTTTCTAAACTAAGGTCACCCTTTGGATAACACTTCTATTTCATCTGGAGATAACATTGTTCAGTCTGGACAAGAATTAGTTGTCCATTACCTTATAACACTGGTATTCAGTCTCTATACGGTAGCTGGTGTAGGTCTCATCATGACCTGCCACTAAAGCTGTCGTAGGAACAGTCCCAGTTTATAAATTAATCTTTTCCACGTTTAGGCGGAACCTTACTAGACCGTCTGGTGTCTCTGATCATTGAGCCTGATTGCTCAGGTGACTGAACTTCTCCTTGCTGAAACAGAGTATCTTCTAAGTCAGAAAAACAACACAAACCATCACATCCTACACGTGCACCTTCAGGGCACCGGAATCAATTGATGATAACATCCACTCATGATGATTCACCCTGGCACATGGTGTGGTGTAGTCAGGCGAGGTAAGTAAAGGATTCAACCCTTCGCTGTGTTACACGAAGTGGTTTCCGGCAAACGACAAGTGTAGTTGACTGGTTCCTCAACAGGCAAACTCCTGAAAGGAAGATCGACCGGTGAGAGTATACTGGCCCAAACATTGGTCCACATGCATCCTACCACTGTCTACTCAACCTTCAGTCATGCTAATTAGTTGTGCAAATAACTAAAGCATTATCTCTATATTGAGAGTAGTAAAGCATGGGTTTCTATCAATGTCAGCTGGCCTCAAAGAACAGCCCGTCAAACAGAGTAAGTAATCAGAATGACGAGTCTGATCGTAGGTCTCACCTATCCCTAATCATCTACTAGTTGTCGCTAACGTCACTAGCTATAGTAAGCCTTTATCATAGTTCTAAAATTAACAGAACTAAACATTTAAGGGGAAGAGTCCCTGGACTCCTTCCTTACATTGGACATGTTCAATAGTAAACATAATATCGATCACTTTACCATCCCTCGGGATATAGGGATAATACATGATCACATCCAGTATATACACACTCCGTTCTGCTGGTGGGACATCCTGCCCACCCTATAGCAAAACTCTTCTTAACAGATTCCTCCCTAGAGTCAAGAAGCCTTCTTGGTAAAACATGTTCCCCACATGTTCCAAGGGTTATGTTCCAGCTCTGCCCTTCCAAGTGGATTAGCCTTGGCCTGGACCGAACTTCATAGCTGGCCTGGTCTACCAGCACCATACTTTCATAACTTGCTTTCAAATCCCCCATATCCCATTTGTCCCCGTGTCTCATACAACCTCCTTTTGTCCCTCCATACCACTAGCACATCAGCACTCACACGCACTTGTGCCAGTATGAAAGAACAGGATAGCTAAGACAAGAATCAAGAACACAAATGTACATCACGACGGTACGCATGGTTATCACGCGTCGACCCACTCGGCGTTTGGTATCGTTCCAAGAAGTATCACATAACATGACTTAATATATATACATAATGCCACATCATATATATATATATCATCACTGAAGACTTACCTTCTCACAGAATTCCAGTGTCCCGCACAATGAATTCACTATTAAGTTATTACACAATAGTTACATCATTCACTGTGGTATAGAACTAAGTTCTCTCCTTACTTAGCAGCTAAGCACAACACTGTCTGAATCTCCACCTATCAACTCACCTTGCAATCTAACAGTTCTTTCTTGCTTCAGTTATTGACTGACATAAGTCTAGGTTCATCTCATGCACAATTAACTATGTTCTATTCTAAAACAGCCACATAGTATATGCACCAATTTGCTACACATGGTAAATACTATTTGAACACAAATCGCCAATATCACAGGCCTAAATTTCCAGCCGGTAGTTCACTACACATGTTTGTAAACAAATGTAACACGGCCTAGATTTCAGCGGCGTTATCGATCGATTCCGCATTAGTAATGCAAAGACACCCGCATATTTAATGAGGTTAGAACGATTGCGATTATGTGAACAATTATAAAGGTAAATTAATTAACCAAGTAAATACCTGAATAATGCGAACCAGCCTCCAGTCAGCTACCAATACTGTTCAAGGACCCATCTGCCGCATTGTAATAACAGTTAGCCGCAACATGGTTGAGGGTAGACGCTGTACAAATGGCTTAACAGAGCCCTGCATCTTCTCTCCGTGAGAGTTTGGAAGTGAATCACTATTCTAGCCGCATTCCACCAACGTACCAACTCATGCGCACGAGGATCGAGTGCTCCTGGAGAAAAGTCAACTTCTCGGATAACATTCATTCCACGCCTAGAATTTCTACATCTCTCTGCACGGGAATTTGGTGAAGCACCCGGCAACCCGGTACAGTCAAATACCGGTAATTCGAGATGATTCTAGATGTAACACTTCCTATCGGCTTTCCTCAGTCTATTTATAACTGGGAAAGTCCCCGATGACGCGCCAAAATAGTGCGGGATCCCGACGACCACAGACAGATGATCGCGGTTTCGTCACACTTGTCACTAAGCTGCCTCATGCCTGAATGAGGCATTACTTCTGTCTGATTTGGCACTACAACTCTGGTTATGAACTTTCCATCATAGTTACAATATTTGCGCCGTGACAGTTATATTAGACCTGTCTTATTATATGGCAGTGAGTCATTGAACATAAATAAACAAATTCAAAACAGCTTAGAAACAGCAGAGATGTAGATGCTGAGAAGAATGTTTTGAATACATTGGACCTCAAAAGTAATTAACAATGATTGCCTGGTAAAGGCTAATGCCACTAGAACATTGTATACAACTATAAGGAAACAAACATTCTTTGGCCATGTAGTTAGAAGAGGGGAATTGGAAAAGACTGTGATGATTGCATGCTGGATGAACTGAGACAGTGGCATGAAGGGATATCATCAGCAAATTTGATTCTGAGCACCAGGGATTGAGATCTGTGGAGAGATATGAATGCCTACGTCAGCCGGCAAGGCACATGATGATGACAAATGTATGAGGCTAGTCAGTGAGCATCAGCCATGAGCAGCAGTTTCATAATCTTGTAGGTCGGCATGGCAAAATGGATAAGAATGTGTGTTCTGAAACATCTGGTGTGCTGATACCGAGGTGAGGGGTTCAACCCCTACACCGGACAGTTGCACTAAAATGTTGACCTCTCGTCCTTGACCTCGGGACATTAATTACAAGTACCTCTGAAGTCAGAGTGGATTCCCCTGATGACAAGGGACACTGTTAATAGGTAGAGATAATCTACACATAAAATTAAGTCCATCACTTCTAGAATTAGTGTGCATTGACTATGTTTGAGTTCAAAGCGAGTGAGCGCCAAAAAAAAACCATCCTCTAAAAGTGTAATCTAAACAGCTGGTGTTCCTGCTAACCTAATGGGAAGGTGAACACCTAGTGGAGTTCAGTGCACTGTAGCAGATGTGTGGACCAAAATCTGAGGAACAGTAACATTGAACTGCACTGAAAAATACAAAATTTGAGATGCATTGAGGAAGTTTTTTTTTAGACATTCTGGCATTCCAGTTGTTTCAAGTTGTTTTTTCTGACGTGCCACGTTAGTTTATTTTCTTTGTTATGCCACATCAAACTGCACCGTAAATGTTAGTTTCAGGCAGGAGGGTAGCACTCCTAATTATGACTGCAATGAAATATCAATATTGCTTGCTGTTGAAAGTTGTTTAGTAGAGATAACTGCACTTAAAATAGACCTCATATGGAAGAATGTCAGTATTAAATTAAACAAGCAGTGCATGTTCATCTGTTAATTTAACGTAAATAGTCACTTCATCTCTCTTAGATCATACACCATCCTAGATCATACACCATCCTAGATCATACATCAGCCTAAATCATACATCATCCTAGATCATACATCAGCCTAGATCATACATCAGCCTAGATCATACATCAGCCTAGATCATACATCAGCCTAGATCATACATCAGCCTAGATCATACATCAGCCTAGATCATACATCAGCTTAAATTATACATGAGCACATTAATCATTCCTCTTCTCCATCTTCCGTTCACTTGAAATTGATTGTCTATAGCTGCAGTGTTTGATTGTTTGATTATACATACACACATCTGTTCAATACCTTGTATGTTCATGAGGCTATTAATTATTTACTTTTGCGTGTTTCAGAAACACATTCATGGTCTTCCAAATAGTCCTTATCTCTCCATACAAGAGCATTCACAAAAGTGGCCATATGACAGCATAGACATGAAGGTTGTGAAACAAGAACTATTGGATGTTCTGTGTGAGGACAGGAGTTACATATTCAGTAAAATGGTAGACATAACTGGGGGTAGTATCATTCCAGAAATGACAGAACACAGCAAATCAGAAACAATAATGGTTGAGAACAGTTGGTGTAAGGCATCAGTAAAACATAAACGTTGTTGTCAAATGTCAGAAAATGTGTCTTCTGTGATTGATACAAACAATAAACTATCTCTGGCTATAAGTAACTGTAAGCAGGAAAATAAGGAAACACAAGAAAAACATATACAGAGCTGTGCGCAGTCTCTAGATGACATTTTTTATGATGTGAGTTATAGCTCTCAAAGAACTCACACAAGAGACTTGTCTGATGTTCCTAGTCCAAATGTTTGTGTAGACAGATATAAGAGAACACATAGTGAAGAAATGTTAAACAAATATAATGAATGGGATGGTCTTTTGATTCAAGATGACCATCTTGAGTGCCTAAAGAACATGAATCACAAGAGAATGCATACAGGAGAGAAACTTTACAAGTGTGATGTATGTGGTGCTTCTTTTACTCATGCTGGCAATCTGACGACCCACAAAAGAACACATACAGGAGAGAAACCTTACAAGTGTGATGACTGTGGTGCTTCCTTTACTCAAGTTGGCAATCTAAAGCGCCATATGAGAACACATACAGGAGAGAGACTCTACAAGTGTGATGACTGTGGTGCTTCTTTTACTCAAGCTGGTCATCTGAAGGAACATAAGAGAATACATACAGGAGAGAGACCTTACAAGTGTGATGACTGTGGTGCTTCTTTTACTCAGGCTGGCAGTCTGAAGGACCATAAGAGAAAACATACAGGAGAGAAACCTTACAAGTGTGATGACTGTGGTGCATCTTTTACTCGAGTTGACAGGCTGTTGAGACATAAGAGAACACATACAGGAGAGAAACCTTACAATTTTGATGACTGTGGTGCTTCTTTTACTCAAGCTGGCCATCTGAAGGACCATAAGAGAACACATACAGTAGAGAAACCTTACAAGTGTGATGTTTATGGTGCTTCTTTTACTCAAGGTCTGACGGTCCATAAGAAAACACATACAGGAGAGAAACCTTAGAGGTGTGATGTTTGTGGTGCTTCTTTTACTCACGCTTCACTCAGTAGCATGTCCTTTGCAGAACTTTATACTTCTACACAATGTATTGACTATTCTTTAAGATCTACTCTTCATTGGTCGGGTGTGAACGAAACCTGTCTGTGATCTCATATTGTACTTCATTTGTGGGTAAATAACATCATTGTTTTAGCGCTGTTAACCAGTAAATTATTACAACACATATTAAAGTGTATCTCTCAACAAATGTCAAGAAATATTTACAAGAATTACTGAAAAGTATCTGTCAGCAATTATAACAAGATATACAGAAGAGTATCTCCGTGGTCGTAAGTCGAGCACTAGCTGTATAGTGTATGCATCTTAATGGAGTTATGGGGGAATAAGATTATAGTGTATGCATCCAAATGGAGATATAGGGAAATTAAGATTGTGGTGTATACAATTTCCTAGATATATGAGGGAGTTGTGATTGGGGTGTGTGCAGCCTCACAGAAATATGGGACATGAGATTATGGTATATGTGTCATATCACAAGTGAATCTTGTTTTGCTTTACAAAGACGGAGCACTTCAGTCATTCCTGGGGTGATAGCTGCCTCGCACAGTCACAGCTGTGGAACAATGATACATTTATGTGTGCAGTCATGCTGCTGCTGTTGAAACATTCACTTATCAATCAAAATTTGACATTTAATAAATGTCTTTCTATATATGGCAGCTCTGGTGTTTTTCATTTGCAGTGCTTATTGTATTCAAAACTGTAGTACGATATCTAACATTTCTTGTTCTTCCTTTTCTTATTTGTCTTTATCTACTCCTCCTCCTTATTTACATTCATCATCATCTTGAATCTGTAAGGCTCTTTGCTCTGAAAATAATGTCTCCATTTCTTTCAGTCGTCAGTAATATATTCCAGCCCACAACATTGAGTCCCTCTAGATCTTGTTCAATCATGTCTATCCACTATCATTGAGGATGGGCCCTTGGTCTTGTACAGTTTCATATATGATATGCTTTCATTGTCTGTCATTCTTTCAACATATTGAAACTTTCTCAATCCTGTGACTTTCAAACCATTGGTAGTGGGTAGGTATTTATGCATTTACATAAGCTGTTCTCTTTGTTTTTATCCTCCACTGTATTTGCAAAATGCTGCAGTTGGACAAGTTCCTAGTTTGTTGTGCTCCATGTTTCAGATCTTTACAGTATTGATTTATTTGGGTGTTTCATGATTTGAAGTTTGAATATCGAGCACAACCCACTACTGGCAATGTTGATCGTAATCCGGTACAAACCTCGGGCCTTGTCTATGTCAGATTGGAAGCACTACACCTTTACAGTATTGTTAGTGTCGTTTCTGTCTTATCTGTTGCATGTATAGAATACATTTGGTTGAAATCATACTTGGACAACTCTTAAGACACACTCAACATGTCATGAATGCGTCACTGTAGGATCTCTCAGTAGCTGTCTTGTTGCACTATTTTATGGTACAGAATCCTGCCACTAAACCAACAATCTCTCAGTAGCTGTCTTGTTGCCCTATTTTATCATACAGAATCCTACCACTAAACCAACAATCTCAGTAGCTGTTTTGTTGCACTATTTTATTGTACAGAATCCTGCCACTAAACCAACAATCTCTCAGTAGCTGTCTTGTTGCCCTATTTTATCGTACAGAATCCTGCCACTAAACAAACAGTCTCTCAGTAGCTGTCTTGTTGCACTATTTTATCATACAGAATCCTGCCTCTAAACCAAAAATCTCTCAGTAGCTGTCTTGTTGCCCTATTTTATCATACAGAATCCTACCACTAAACCAACAATCTCTCTGTAGCTGTCTTGTTGCCCTATTTTATCATACAGAATCCTACCACTAAACCAACAATCTCAGCAGCTGTCTTGTTGCACTATTTTATGTTACAGAATCCTACCACTAAACCAACAATCTCTCAGTAGCTGTAATCAATCAATCAATCTCTCAGTAGCTGTCTTGTTGCACTATTTTATGATACAGAATCCTGTGCTAAACCAACATCTCTGTCATGTTTGACCCTGGGGTTGAGTCTGGACAAATGGCTGTCAGAAACTTCAGAGAAGAAACCGAGAGTTGGTAATAACCTGAAACTCATACACCTAATCATTGTAGTTCACTGTGTGTGGACCGCATATATGAGGGCATGTCGTTATACAAACTAATAGTTTTAAGTTGTGTGTTTGATATGTGTGACATTCTGTCACACCTTGGGTTTTGAATTTCTCCAGTGTGTCACTTAACTTATCAGACCTTGCATCATGCATTACACCTGTATGAGACTATCATACCTTGTCATCAAGTATTTCACCTGTGTGAGACTATCATACTTT